>JAVTVY010050486.1:0-26249 GCA_036873755.1 Hanleya hanleyi
AAATACACAGAATATAATTTATCTGTAAATCCACAACTATTATCCACTTCTCCAGACTAGTACCGTGTGTGGAATGAGTAATGAATGAATACACACGTACAGGGATATTTTGTAAACATAGAGGGCGCTGCGGTGCGCCGATCTCAATGGGGGATTGCTGCATGATCTTTTGCCAGTTGACATGTTGTGCGCTGAAGTTGTCGGGGGTTGACAAGCGACCAGAGACACGGGAATTCGGCAGTAATGTTATGTTTCCCGCACCATAGTTAATCAAGGAAGTATAATGTGTGTTCTGTTGGAAATGTGGTAGGTAATGACAAGATGATAGCTTTGTCAGTTAACCCCATTTACACACTGCCAGCCAGCATCTTGATGGCTTCAAATCCCTCTTAGCAGGGGGGAATAACTGTGAATTTGTTTACATCCCACTTCCAAATATGGTACATGTAATACTAAACTGATGTATGGTATGGCTACCCTCTTAACTCGATGGGTATTTTTCACTGGTGCTACAAGAAAAAATCACATGGTGCTATATTCCCAAAATGCTGTTTGTTCTCTTATGCTTGAGAAAGTAGACGGCGGGCGTTGTTCGATCGATCATGTTGTCCGACTTACACTACTTGATGTTGTTGTTGTAATTTTTGCCACGTGAATTTATCAGTAAATGAACCCCAGTAAATCACAATCACATCTATTTTGCGCCATCATCCACCTCTAATTTTAGTTTTAAATTGCAATACTCACAAACATACGGAGCCTTCATGTGTATTCCATGGCGGATAGCCCAAGGAAAGTTACATCGACCGATAGCGAGCATGGCGAGTGATGCCCGGCAAACGTTTAAAATCATACTGCGCAGAGATACCCATTCGTTCGAGAAAAATAGACTCTGCCACACTCACAATGTACACCGTGCAGAAGGTTGGTCACCTGCAACCGCACACTTGCCTGCAGCCTTATCGTAATCATTGATCCCGGAGAAACGAGATGATATAGGTCTTTTTCTATTACTTACAGTAGTTCATGTAGCATTTGAAGGTTGACTATGTGGCAGAGATTGCTTGGCAAAACTTAGGGTAGGGTGCAGGGTTATCTCCCCTCCTCTCGGAAAGCCATTGAATTCTCAAACGCCTGAAGGCCGTAACGCCGTTCATAAAGATAGCCAAAGACCTGCATCGCCGCAAGGCCGCTAGTGTAAAAAAAATTAAATACAGAAATTTCAAACGCCGACAACTGCGGTTTTCGGAAAGACTTTGAATTCTCAAACGCCGCAACGCCGTTCATCTGAAAAGATAGAGACAGCCAACACCAGTATAATATCATCCCAAGCCCCGACCACCAACCCCTATCAAAATGTTAAACGATCAAATTCCGGGAAATACCCTGTTCAATGTCACAGACAGCAAACCGTAAAGTGTCCGTGTGTAGGGTACCGTGTGTAGAGCGAGCTCTTCTGGTGGAAATGTTCAAACACAGCAAAACCGCAACGCCGGTAACACCGTGAATCGTCTGCCGTACATGTACCGGTAGTCTGAAAAGCCGAAAAGCCGAAAAGCCGCAACGCCGCCGGGATTAACAAGGAAACCCCGTGAACTCCGCAAGGCCGCTGGTGAAAAAAAGAGAACACTGTCCGCGTTAATGCAAACGCCGACAATAGCAGTTGTCAAACGCCGTAACGCCGTTTCTATGAAAAGATACATTACCGTAGTAGTATAGGCCGACAGGCAAAGTGATTTACCACTCTCAGCCCCGACCACCGACCCCTTATGAAAATGTTTCAAACGCCGCTACGCGGCGTTGTATAAAAGACACTCTTCGCCAATTTCGTGATCATTACATGGAAGATGGACCAAAATGATCCTGTGTACTTTCAGATATCTTATTGTTGACGTATACCATAAAAAACGCTGTTCAGAAAGACAGCTTCTGAAATGGAATATACACAATACAACCTAATTCGACAACTTCCCAAATTGTATAGGCGCGAGTTGCACGATGATCAAAATCCAGCAATTGTAAAGATAACCATTCCATGGCCCACGCCTTCTCATCCACCAAACGCTATGTAGACGATCTCCTAATACTGGGTGACCCTATATTAGCGATGCTGTGATGGATATATCCCTTCACTGGATATGAAGGAAATTAATGATAGCCGAGATGGAACATCATATCTGGACCTACATTTATACATTTACCAGACTGATCAGGATTCTCACTTCGTCTCAAGGGCAACGGAGACCATTATACTTTTGGCATAGTTAACAACTCATTTCTTGTCAGCAATATTCCAGAAGGATCTGCACTATACATATCTCGCCCGGGAGCATTTTCTAGATCATGTGCAATCTGTGGCGATTTCAACCAATGGCACAGAATATTAATGCAGAAACTTGTCAAACAGGGATATACCATCAAACACCTCCATTCAAGATTTCTCAAATATCGTGCACTTACGGTAAAATACGATCGTAGCGTGCAAGACCTTCGCCGCTACGTTCCGTATCTTGTGTCTAATGCTGCTTAACCCGGAGTTAGGGCCGTTTGGATATCGTGTGTTCTACGTATCAATGGTACTCAAATGAACTGTCTGTCTCAATCAAAGAGTGACTGAGACATATACTTTGCAAAACGACTTGAAATTCATTTTGGATAAAGAATAATGGTCAGTGATTAGGATTTTATATAAAGAACCTCATCTCGTCTTGCTGACATAATTGGCAACTGTTGGCCGCTTCTCTCTTGCAAGAAACCTTGTATAATATTATTATTTTTTTGTTTCGTAGACATTTGAAATTGCTAACTTCTAACTGCCATACGAAATATGTATTTCAATTATTGACCAGGAAATTATTTTATGAACGACAGCTGAATATTGAAGGTCGGATCCGGTGCTTGCTATCTATTTAGCATGGACAGTATTTTTGTTCAAAACCATCACGTTAATGTTTGAAGGAATTGTTGCCCCTATAATAAAATATTTTTTTTAGAAATATACTAGGTCGATTTTATAGAGTTTATAAATGAGTATATCATTTCATATAAACCTGGTCAATTGAAAGTCTGTTTCTCCTTCTGGGGTTGCACAACAAACGTTGGAGATTTCACTTAGGTGACGAGAAGAACTGGGAGTTATTTGTTGGGAAAAGGGTACAAGGATGGATCTTATTGCCAACGTTTAGGGAAGGTAAGGAGGTCCAGATAAAAAACAGATTTGATCTATATCTAACCACGTTTCATAAAATGTCAGAATTGTACTTCTTTTACTTATCCGAGCAAATGTCCACTCCTCAAAGAAATTATGAGCGCGAGGATGTCTACCTCCCATAGAACAATAAACAACGTTACTTCAACAACCCGCTACATTGTGCACTCTATCCGAAATCCATCTGACATGATCAAATGAGTTTTCTCTTGGCACTTTGATTTGCAGCAGTTTATGGTTCATGCTCCATTTAAGAATCACGACACCATGTATGCAATAGCCAAGTTTGGGGGCAACAATATGTCTAGACTTCAGCTTTTTCAGATGCACAAAGACTGGCACAATAGCTTCCTACATGAAATATCTACCCAGTTTAGGTAAAACGAAATCGTGCAGCTTTAACAGAAAGTACGAAGTAAGAGTCGTTGACGACATTTGTTGGATAACTTGGCCAAAGGTTTCACTGTCTTCAAATATGGATATAAGAGCCTGTTCGTCAATCCCCATTTCTTTTCTGAAATAAACCATGTACGTATACTGTTGATATACCTCAGAAATATTGTTGATTAGCAATTCAACAAAATATTGTCTGATATATCGTAACATCTGCAAAAATAGGGCAACTCTACTTTGCATATCCAGAATCTCAAACCAGTTATCTGTTCGCAAGAAAACAGCATACGTTTGCCCTTTTCTTCCTACGTTTTGCATCGAGAGAAAACAAATGCTATCGGTTGAAATCAATCACACGAAATGGTTGCCGTTTATGTATTTAGTTTTTTCTCTCTTGACGCTTAGTCTCATGAATCCATGTCCAAACAAATAGAATAGCAATTAACAAGCTCGCCTTCATAGACCCGCAATTACAAATCAATGTTTACTCACAGAACAACCACATCAGTTTACATAATCGTGTTTGCTTAGTATGTCCACACTCTATTCTGGGTAGAAGCTTCAGTTGATAACTGTTGACGACGACAGATAGGCACTGTATAAATATGGACTGTATAATATTTAGCAGGAAACGATTTTCTTTCTTAAAAGGAACAAATAGCAACATACATGTATGTATGACACCATTGCAGAAGTATGGCCAATTAAACACTAAAGTAAATGTATTGCTAGCATTAGTTGTTTCAATTATCTTCCAACCATCGTTGAAGTTAGGAGCATCGACATTATATATTCCGTTTCTTTTCCGGCTAACATTTTGCTGCTAACTTCTTACTATACTCGGTGCCACTCGTGTAGTGAAGAGATCGTGTAGTGAAGGGGTCACATCCCTATGAAAGACACGCAGATAGTTGAATCTTGGGGGATATTCGGGATCCAAGTTTTTTTTATTAACATGCGATACGTGAAGACTATAGGAAACATCTGCTTCTCTTACGCGTCTCCATTGGCAAATATTTTAACCTCGATTACCGCATCTAAGTCGAATCGCTGAATCGAACGACTAGTCGGACATACGCTACCTGCAGGTGCGTCTGGCATATTGATATTTGAAATAAGATAGTCGAGAGCTCGAAGCTTGTTGAGAAGCCTTCGAGACAAATAATCCACCTTCCTTCGTGTAGGGAAACGTTACTCCTATTTCAGAATTGCATACAAATTGCTCTGCTAAGCATCCGCTTTTAATAACCAATTCCGTGAAAATAATCGGAATTAATGTTGAAGGAATGGTTTGTTAAAAAAACAACATAATTTATAGTTTCAAATTTTTACAATTCAGCATCAGTATATCCGTCTTTACACAAATACTGAAGACAAACTTTAACAGAGATGAAGCAGGCGAGACACATAAGGATTCGCTGTGCAACAGATTCATTGTGGTTTTCCATGTGATGTGCGTTACTTGTTTCCTGGCAATTGCTACCAATAGCATTGATGTTGATGCTTCAATATGATGGTCGATTTGCTGGGATCATTGAGCGACAATCAAGCAAAATTCTAAGTTAATAACTTAGTAATCCACCACATTAAAACTTTCACACATTAGAAGTTATGCAGCAAACCGATTTCTCTCAAATAACCCTAAGATACAGTCTTCTTTCACCTGACTAAAAAGATCTTCTAGAGTAGCTGTTCGTTAAAAAGAATCTCTCCAATCTTAAAATCTATACAGTCAATAAGAATATGTTTCACTGTGAGATCTTCGTGGCATGGAATACACCTTGGGACTGGCTCTTTTTTTAATAAATGTTCGTGAGTTCATCGTGTATGGCCGATTCTATATCGCCTGATCATGCCTGGATCGAAACGTTTCTGACTGTTCAGATGAGCATAGCCTACAGTTCTTTTGAGCTCATAAAGTTTGTTATTATTCACCGCATCCCATAAAGAGTGAAACAGATTTCTCACATAAGTGCAGTTAGAGGCTCTGAAATCGCTATAGTGTAAGGAGGTCCTTCCTGTGAATTTTTTTATGGTTCCAACAGATAAGGCGCCAAATAATTTAACATCGAACTGATACAGGTACAGAATTCAGTATGTTCGACTATAGTTGCTGTTCCGTTATATATTTCCTCGAGTCGAATGGAGTTTAATAAGCTAGGTTTTCTTCGCTTTAATATAAGGTTTTCTTTTTCATTTTTTTTAAGCTAGGTTTTCCTCGCTTTAACAGGAGGTTTTGTTTTTCACTTTTTAGAACAAATCTAGGATTCTCAAAGCTGCAACAAAATCAGAAATGCATTATCACATGCAAGTCAATACGGGCAACAGATATGACCTTTAGTAAGCAGACATTCTTTGCACATAATTATCCCGTCTCTACAGCATGAATTCAACAGTCCACAATGGCTGCTCATTAGGTATTTACGTTGATGTTGCCAAACATTTTTTGTATTGATGTTGTTTGTATTGTCTCATGTATCCGTGTCCAAACAAACAGCGACGCAATTAACCAGCAGCACTGCCATTAGTGGATCAATGTTTACTCCCACAAACACATCACTTTACATAATAGTATTTGCTTAGTTTGTTCACAATTCACTCTGGGCGTGAAGTTTTTCATGATGACGCTGACGGCGAAACATACACTATATATGGGTAAGATAACATCAGCAGACATATGCTATATACATGTATATAAAAAATGTTATGGAAAATAACAAATGGTAACTTGCATATAATATCAGTGAAGGAAAATAGCAAATTCATAGCCGTGAATGACGTTATGATACACAGCAGTTGTTTCCAAAGCAACATAATAGTGAGTAACAAAGATCGATATCTGCTTCAATTTGTCTGTTTGATTTTTTCTGCTCGGTCGACTTCTAAATGAAACAATTTAGCATATTCTGGTACCGTGATGTAATATCTCGCAGTAGATGGTGCTTCAACTCCGCAAGGGAATATTTTGGTAAGGGAGCTTTCTCATGAATGAATAGCAGCCCCCCCCCCCCGCCCCAAGACCAGATTTTATTCTATTTTAGCGATTCAACTAAATGCTATTTTTTCGCTTGTAAAATAATCTCTCGCGGTATGGTTTATCCGTACATGATCCGGCTGTATCTGTCGTTATAACCCTTGGATTATGGACCCGGAAATTCTATAATGAACGACGGCTGAATAGTGAATGACGGACCAGACGCTTGTATTTTCCACAAGTCACGCTGGAATCGAGAGGCGGAATTATTTGTGGCACAAAGGTCGTGATTCTTAATATACGTCGCTATAGCTAGTTCCGCGAAATGGGAGCGTGCTAATCAGTATAAACTGCAAAACTGATATCGCATATAAAATGTTAAACATGGCCGGATGATATAAAATTGTAATTGTAATAGAGTTGTAATAACCTCCAGTGCTCTAGATTTCTCAGGCTGAACGGAACTCGTCGCACTAATTTTGGTGAGTCTTTCCTTTCTAAGGCTTTTTAATCTTCAGAGAAATCCTCCTTCGTTCGAGAAAATTACTCGTTTTATAGCGAAAGAAAAAGCGATAATATTCGCATTCATTTATTTTTGGATAAATGATCCACTCTCTGGCAGCGTGGAATTTGGCAATTGACAAAATGTGGATTGAATCTCAGTCAACATTTGGAAACGCTATGTTCTAAAGTGCTCAGTTTATGGTAGCCTATATTATGTGATATTTGAGTCAGGCTTAAACCTATTAACTGCTTTTGGTAAATTGCCTTACTGTATAATAAGCTGTTTATTGGTATATTCTGAGCAGTAGGTTATCCAACAAGTATTCACAGCATTTGATTGTCATATTTGTTATCATCGCCATCCTTCTTAAGATCACATTTACAAGCAACAAGTATTGGCAAAGTTTTAAGGAGAGCACAGTCACTGGACCTGAATAAAGTTAGGCGAATATTTTCAGAACGAAATATGAATAATTTGCAGAATAAATACAGATGCTGATTTAGGATGATGGTGCCGGATTACATGTATGCGAGGGTTTATTCACCGTGGAGGTCTATATAAATGAGATTTATATGAAAATTACACTAATCTTGGTAGAATTCGTTTAGGGAATAGCCTAACATTCTACGCACATATATCAAACACATAGTATTATAGAATTTACCCCGAAGAATAGAGCTACGAAATAGTCTTAATTAAACCATTGATCAGCATGCCCAGATGAAAAACCTTCAAGACAGAGGAATGCTTTCAGGCGCTACGCTTCTTAGCTTGTTTTGAATGACGTTTAAATCCAGACTAGTGTGAGCGCGTATAGCAAGGTCTTCTTTGTATTTGTGGATATCGTCACAACCAAAGGGTGAACGGGTTATATACTAGAAACAAGCGCTGAATGAGCGCAAAGACCTCCGTCAAGGCAACAGGGTCAGTAGGGGAATAGTACATCACTGAATAACATAGGGCCGGATGCCAAGCTCAATTTTGCATTTGTTGACGTGAACTTCACCAATCGTAATTAACGTGAGGTTCCCCACTAGCATGTCCAGCTAGGGATGTGGAAGTCACATTCCCCGCAAATAATATTTCTTTGATTTCACGTGCTTGAAATATTGGGGTATGGAATAGAGTATATTGATGGAAAACCTGGAATACTGCTTGAGACATTAAGCCCCTTCCCACCCACACCTCCCCATGAGAGGACACCCCCACCCATATCAACACGTTAGCGGCAGAAATGAGACCCTGTGTGCCTAGTTTTACCAACTTGCTTGTGAGTTTATGCTATAGGCCCTACACATCAACACTTCATATTTTGTACGTGTACAGTATAGCATCCTCATTGACAGAATCCTCTACAAAACACATCTGATTTTACCGACACTTCGTTCTGATCTGTCTCGGCATCATGTGTGGATTCAATGGGCTCGGAATAATTTTGTATACTGGTGGTTACAGGTCACCTTCACCATAATGTATCAATTACCATGGACTTCTGATGAGAATATTGCCAATATGGAACAAATGGCTGGATTCCAGCGAATAAAAAGTTCATGTTAATCATAAACAACATACAATTAATAATACTATCAAATAATTATGTATATTCCTTGTCGACATCAATATAATACAGACAATATTATGACTGAATCAGGGTAACAGATATCCAAGGGTATATATGTCTACACTAAACTGAAGGAGATCCATGATGCGTATTATATTATGTTGTAAAACTTCACTTGCTAATCTTGATTATGTTGCTTATTGTGAAAATAAATGAAGTTATGAAAATAAATTTAGTATGATTGCCCAGTATCCTCAAATTAGAAATATCTTCAGCAGCTAAAGTTAAGCCAATCATAACAATATATAACACCATGGTACTCAGGAAATGAAGTCTTTGTTTCTAGAAGCTAAATCATTTCTGACACATTCAAGTCCTCACCTGGTCAAGGGAGATAATTTTGTAAAAAAAAAAAAAAAAAAAAAACAAGTATAGATCCACACTGGCGCAGACCAGAAAGTTGTATGACCTTTGATGATATTTGTGGAGCATGCTGCAGGACTTCAACTTTCATGAATCTGATATTATCCACACAACCCATTCTACATGATATTTTTGCCATAGCACCGATAAACTAGATCCCTTCATTTATGTGGTCTAGATCCAGGAGCTATTGGGGGCTGCAGGTTTTGTAAAAGTTAGATCCAATTATTCTGAGAGAAGGAATGAAGTCCGGCATGGTTGTTTTGAGGTAAAACTGGGCATCCTTGAAAATGTCTGACCGATTGACACATGTATCACTCTGCCGGTCATCATTACATGCGTAATGTTTATTTCCTGAGGAATCAGGGGGGGGGGGGTTGTGGCCAATCACTGACTCTGATGCTTATGTGCTTCATGACCTACGTGACAGGTTTATGGACTTTACAACATGTTGGCAGAAGATTATTGTATCTTACATCAAGTTTATGGCTGGAACTATGAAATAAATTTAAAGGTAAACATATGCCAAAGCATTGTACATGTATATGTGCTATGTCGCTGTAAATTGCAGGATTAGTGGTCTGTGGACTGCGTGGTACAGTTACGGGCAGCGGCACATGTCTGCATAAGTTTTTCAGTGCTCTCCAGGTAAATGCCATGACTGGAAATATGAAATTAATTCAAAAGTAAACATGCCATATATGACATTGTACATGTATAAGCTTATACATGTGACATGTTGCTGTGAATCACACGTTTTTTGGCTTGTGAACTACATGATACTGTTATGGGCAGCAGCACATGTTTGCAGAAGTTTACTGATGGTTTTCCAGTCCGAAACAGGCAGGGAAATATGAATTTGACCCAAAAATCAACCGGACTATTACACAAAAATACTACAATATAGTACATGTTGTTTGTGTTGAAGTTTCACACAATTTGGATTTCACGGACTACGTGACAGGTTTATCATGTACGACACATGTTGGCGGAACTTTATTGATTGTTTTCCAGTCCGAAACAGGCAGGAAAATATGAATTCGCAGAAAAAAGCAAACCTGCATTTTACATAACAAAGACATAAATTTGGTACGTGTGCTGCGCGTTGATAAATCGCACAATTTTGATTTGCCAGACTACGTGAAAGTCTTATGGACTACGGGACATGTTGGCGGAAGTTTTCCAATGCATTTCCAGTCCCAAGCAAGGAAGGAAATATGAATTTGACCCAAAAATCAACATGACTATTACACAAAAATGCTACAATATTGTACATGTTGTTTGCGTTGAATTTTTGCACAATTTGGATTTCAAGGACTACGTGACAGGTTTATCATCTACACCACATGTTATCAAAACTTTGCTAATGGTTTTTTAATCTGAAACAGGCAGGGAAATATGAATTTGCAGAAAAAAGCAAACCTGCATTTTCAATAATAAATACATGAATTTGGTACATGTGCTGCGCGTTGATAAATCGCACAATTTTGATTTGGCAGACCACATAAAAGTCTTATGGGCTACGGGACATGCTGGTGGAAGTTTTAATGCATTTCCAGTCTCAATCAAGCATGGAAATATAAATTTGACCCAAAAGTAAACATGAATTTTGAATAAAAACAAAGAAAAATAGCACATGTTGTTTGCGTTGAATTTTCATACTTTGGGTTTCACAGACTATGAGACAGGTTTGCCATCTACGTTATATATCAGTGGAAGATTACGGATACTTTTTCCGGGCCCAAACATGCAGCAAAATAAAAAATAAACGAAATATAAAACATGCATTTTACAGTTTTACACAACATTACAAGTATATGGACCACGCCCCCTTTATTCGGTTATTGATTTAACGACTAATTGGCTATAGTTCGATGGAACAAGACTATCTGCGTTAGAACATATGTCATAGAACATGTTCGCATAGATCTGGAGTAATGAAACACTCTTGGAAACAAGAAATGACTCAAAATACAAACCCGGAAATGGAAAACAACAACATGTCTTGGTTTGCGCGACCTTGGTGACCTTCCCCACCGTAAATTTTATTTCGGGAAATAGAGCCTAATAACGTGTTTGCTGGTGGAAAGGGAATATTTCCTGCCTCCTAGATTTTCACAAATGGTTCCAAAAGGTTTCAAAAAGTTTCAATTTGGAATGGAGTCTATCGGGGGAGAGAAGAAGCGAAAAATCGCATTGTCCGTCTCTCCAAGCTGGAGGGCCAATCTTTCGGTGGATGCAGGACAGAACCGGATAGCTCTGGTTTCGAGATTGAGGTGGAACCCGACTACAGAAGCAAGGCCCACTGCAATGCATTGCAATGGGGAACCCCATTATTTCAATTGTGTCCAAAGAAAAAGTGCAAGATTTCGTCGGGAACCATGACGATCCCTATTGGAAATACTATTGAGTCGTGGGTTCCCCATATGACAATTATTTGGCGGGAGATTTCACGTTGCGTTCCTAGACCTCCGTCTGATCGACGGAGGTAAAAATACTGTGCATTATGATGCCTAGTCGGTACATTTAACTTTGAGAACTGTTGACCGCTTGCCTTCGTTTCGTTTTATTTGAGTGTACTATGTGCAATGTATATGGATACATGGCGATTTCTTTAATTTGCCTTCTTTTTCAGAACACAGCAAGACTAAGAATATCAACTTGGGATGATGATCAGTTCAGTTGAAAAATGGATCAGAACATCTGGAAATTTTGCTTTTAGAGATTTTAGAATTCTAATTCTATTCACACACAAAAAACCCCGAATTCATCCTGTAATTGCAGTCAATCACTGTCTCTCTCTTTTTTGTTATGCTGATACACACTATAACGTGATAATTATGAATTGACACCTTTATGTGAACTCCATATCAGTCAGGTTAGATTCTTGAAATGATTGGAGAACCAGCTCTGTGAAGAGCATACAATAAGTTGTATCGGGTATGTATCTGTGAAGCCATGTCGGCATCTCTTCCGACTTCCCTTATACGTGTTGTAATGATAAATTGTACATGTATGATTTAATGAGCATGATAGCAAAAATTGGCCCATTTATAACATACTAAATGTTCTGCTTTGCGTGATGAGACGATGCAATTGTTTTGGAAACCACATTATCAAATATAGTTATTACAACAAATCAAATTAACGGCTTACAAAACCGACCAGGGATGTCGCCTTGGCAATTATATTGATGTCGTATTACACGAGGAAGATGCCACGGCAATGCAATTGTATTATGATCCCCACCTGCAATTTTATTGTCACTGATGTACATTGCATCATGGGCTAAAAGAAGAATACAACACCGCCAGTTTCAAGTCTATTATTCAATTACATCTAGCATGATTACAGAGAGCACAAAACAAAGGGACAAAACTGCAGTTACCACATATTGCAAAGAATGATGTGCTGCTTACAATCGAAACCCCATGGTGTGTGACGGTAATCAAGCCGATTTTTTTTCCAAACCTTGCCAAATGATATGTTTCTTATATTGTACTACAAAAATATCAGCCTGGAAATAGAAATGGATTTATGATTGATCAAAATCCAATTTTGATATTTTTGAGCATTTATATGGAAGATTTTCATATGTAGCTTTCGCATAATAAATACATTATTATTACATAATGATACATTGTGTGAAAATATAATTTTGGCTTGAGGTGTCATATTTTTGTATCAGACAAAATCCTCCAATACATTTCTCAAACTAACAAATAGGCCAGGAAGGACATTTTTATAAAACGGAAAATCGTAATTTATTCGAGGATGTAACTTCATTATGTACATTCTAAGAAAAATATAATGTGGCAAGATTTGAATCGAAAAAAATATATATCGGCTTCATTTGTAAGTACACATGCTTAAGCGCACTACTCAACATTACACCCTATCAATCTGTTCTTTCTTGAATAAGTTCTGTTCTGACATCGCGTTTGTCGATGTATGATTAATTCGAAACAAAAAATTGAGAACCTACCAAGTGGTAATCAATACTGAAATGCGTCTATTACAACACATATAAGGGAAGTGCGAAGAGGTGACGACATATTGACAGTCACATGACTTCATAGTATAGTCTTCTGGTTAACCTATTCTAAAGCACATACAGATTCTTGGTATGTGTTGTATCTCAGGTACGCTTTTATTGTACCTGTTCATGTGGCAACTTGGATGACATGATCACACGGTCCCCAGCACCGGCATAAGCGGTATTAGATACAAATCTAGAGAGCTATGATGGAAATGCCCTGACAACTCGTATATTGGTAATTGGTGAGCTGTGTCGCTGTGACAACTCGTACACTGGTGATTAATGAGCTGCATCGTCGTCAGATGAAAATGACGGCATTTAACACAAAAGACTAGTCTGTAACGCCCGATGTCGACCGAGCATGTATGTCCCAATGGGTACTTTGTGTAACTGTTTACGTGAGAAAACGTATATGGTAAATACAAAGATACAAAAGTTCAAGTTGTGAATAGAGTTTCAGTACCGGTATAGCTTGATTGCTTATGAAGCTTGCCAAATAGAAGCGACCAATCAAGCATAAATCAAGCATAGATCTCATCATTTACCTGAACCATGTGAACATAATCTTTCCCCATAAGCAGGTAGAGCTGGGCTTCCTTATGTAGTTATTTCAATAGGTATCATTTTATGGATTATAAACTGCACGACGCAGCACAGTGATGGAGAAGGGATTTTCTTACATAAAGCAATCAACGGTCCTGATTTTCACTTCCTTTCTTTCATACCTTTCTGTTACAGCTAAACCAATCAATATCCATAACTGATACTTCCGTTTCATCTATTGCCTCTCGTGAGCATTGTGAGTGTTCGTGCCATATTTTATAACCCACAAGGATCGTCGATAGGAATATGTATACATGTATCAATGAATGAATTATTAACTCCCCCAATGTATACACAACGTACTTTTGAATTTTCATTGCCGAAAGCTTTTGGGATCACTGAGGCATTTTTCTTCGTTACTCCGCTTGTGAAATTCATCGGATTTATGAATACTGACAAGGCAGACCTACCGATGTACTGAAAATTTTGGCTTAATTTCTTGCTTGCTGCATATTTTATTCTTGATTACAAATCTATCGTGCAGATGGCAGATAGTCAGTCAAATGTCAATAATGATAAACTATCAGCTTCTGCCTCACTGAATTGAAACATAAAAATCTGAAGTTCTATGTTTTATAAATGGATCTAACAATGCAGGATCCAATTGTTCCACCCATCACCAACAGTAATTCATGGATCACATAGACACGTTTTTACCCTTTTATGAGCCAACATTATTCAACATTATCTGAGCAATGTTTTAAAATTTGTATCAGCCGTTGAATTCGACGTTTTCATGCAGTGCATGAACATAGTGAAAGTCGGCATTAAAGTGATGAATGTCTTGGATCATTTTGTTTTTGATAATTGCTCATTTTCAGTAAATTGGCACACTATAATAGATCGCATGTGGAGTAAACAAAAAACTCCGCATGATCCAAATTTCCTATCAAATACTAAATAATGTGACAGAGAATATTAACTTTTGTCAAAATAAATTAATTTAATGCCATTTTAGGCAAGACAAGCGAAAACAATTGAGTAAAATGAACGTTGAGGACACCTCATGCTAGCCATTTCGAATTTTTCCTTTGCCACTAGCTATAGGGTTATGCTAATATTCTCAAAATAAGGTCAATAAGTTTCGCTGAAAAGTCAGAAAATTTCCGCTCTCGCACAAAATTATGCTTGACTCCATTAACGTTATTAACTCTAATTCATCGATGCTTTTGGAATATGATGATATATACGAATAAGATAGTTTCGTTATTGACATGGAAACTGTATGAACGACAACCGACTGATGAATTTGAAGTCTGACGTCTGTACCTGAATTATTTCTTTCGATGATCTGGCCTCTTGAATTTCATCTTTATAATTATTCTATGGCAAATGAAGTCGTTAATTTTACAGCAAAAGTTTGAAGCATTCAACACTTTTCAATGATCCACGCAAGTCAACCAGATGTGCTCAAATCAGGAACCAATCTTTTGGTATCGAACCGATTTTAGAGATATGCCACAATATGTCATCTCCATTGAATATGTGATTCGGATTCTCCTTTAATATTCTCAATAGACAGACCGTTTCAGGTGATATCTAATTTGGAAGTGTTCAATACAACTGTACTCCTCTCGATTTGGTAATAAAAACCTTTGGGGAAACAGTTCTGAATTGCAATTTGCTTTGTGCATGTCAGTTCTAACCAAGAAAATGTTCACTGATAAAATACATGCGTGGTGTGCTCGATTTAAAAACGAGTCCTATAGGAGCACCACAGCTACATACGGATGGCATGTAATACCAACATAGTAACGAGCTTTTCTCATATTGTACATCCAACCAGTGGGATACACAGTTAGCGTGTGTAGACATGGGGGCCAATGTCAGAAAAAACACATTTCTGATAAACTTTTTGGGTAGGAGTTGACAACAGGTTTTATTTGAAACTTCATTTGCCACTCTTGCCGATTGACATCTTGACAAATGACTTCTATGCAGAGAAATTAGATCAGAAGAGGTCAAATTAGATCAAATCTTACAGAATTGAACCATTCTCACGGATTGGGTGATCAGATTATTAAAGCTGACAACCGATACAATTTAACAGTCCAATGTGCCCCAGCTGAAATTGGTTTAGAAGAGGTTTAATCGGGTGAAATCTAGCAAAATTTAACAAGTCTCACTGTTTTGGTTATAAACCCGACAAATTTCTTTATAGTCAAGACGTTGGTCTTTAAAAATAACTCAATCGTCATCATGACAAATAATCCCAGGGGTCACAAATTAGGTCAAAAGAGGTCATCATGTAAATCTAGCCAAATGGACTATTTCTCGGCGCGTCACCTCTTATAATACAGACGTCAACCTAACCAAATCTAACCGGCCTGTCAACTTAGGTAACGATCTCATAGCTAAAAATTTAAGAAGTGTTATCATAGGAGTGCTAAATGGTTATACGCACGAAGCCCCCGCCCTAAAATTTATACCCTTGGCCTAGAATATACACTTTCCCACACTAATCGTGCGTAAAATAACTATTTAGCACGCCTATGAAAACATTATTTCTATTATATTGCACTACTCAAATTGATCGTCAACAAAGATTACAATGAAAGGATCAAACATATTTTAAACTTTGACCACCTTTCTCCAGTTTTTTGAAGAAAAAAAATCGTCCAGTGATGTTGGGACGATGCTCCAGTCTCGGTTGGCATCGTGTCAATATCAGTGGACGAGTTTATGTGGTCTCTCAAATGGGGAGTGATTTTGTCGGCTGAGACAGCTGTTGGGAAATTACGTGGATATATGCCTATTTGTGTCGCTATGTTAATCAATTTCCCGATGGAAACAACAGTTAAACTTGAGAAGGAAGGTTCATCTTGTAATTTATTTGTTTTATTCGATTGTTACTTGTTATGAATGCAGACGTCTCTTTCCTCACCCGACTTGTGAAATGGAATCTCAAATGAACACCTGCACTTGACACATGTACATTTCACATAACCGTGCTAAAACGTGTAATAATTGCACGGTTAGCTCGATGTTATTGACACAAGTGTTATTGAATTAGGAGCAATGGTTTCAAAAGCCGTGAAATGCTTGTTCCTAAATTTGATCATCTAAGTGCATTTGGCGATGGAGAGCATGCTCTATGGACAGGATAATCTTATTTACCGTATATAATGTGACTACTACTTTAGCAGATGGGTTACAATGATTTCGTGGCGACATCAGACGTATCTGAAGTACTCCATCTCATTCTAAGGCAGTGTAAAAAAATTTCAAATCCGTTCCAAGGGGATAGGTTAAGGCATAGAATATTCCCCCCCCCCCCACTAGCGCTCCACACAACTCTACGGCGGCGTAAGTTGGTTCAAACGTTTCCAATAGGCTAAGTCTGAGCTACGGTATAGTGAAATTGTCCGATCCTCTTCGGGAGTGGAAGCGCTTCACCCAATGATGCACAACCACATTCCGCCACATTTTGACTAACTTGAACGTATATTTACCATCTTTAATCCCAATTAGATAAATGTTTTATCAAATTAGCCAGGCTGTTGCCAGTGACAAAACATCACCCTTTCTACAATGTGTCATAATCGGTGATTTCAGAACTAGAATCAACCCACTTATCACATCTTCAATAAATTAGATTGCCTGCATCATAAAAAATGTCGGGAGATCAGCTTGAAAAATCTGATTTATGACCAAGTCAGTTATTCAGGCTTGTTACATTTTATCACGTCACCTCAGTGGACCTCTTCTGACCCGATTTCTGAACTCTGTCAATATCCGATACACCTTGGTTATAGTGGAAGAGTGATACCAGGACTATCAAATATTATGGGTTTTCGGCTTTAATAATCTCATTTATGATCCAGACCGTGGGAATGAATCAAGTTTGCAAGATATGACCTGATTTGACCTCTTCTGATACAAGTTCTGACATTTCAGATCATTTGTCAAGATTCAAAGTTACTTTTAAAGAATGGTACACGGAGTATCGAATAGGACCGGTTGTCAGCTTCGTCTCAAACAGTGAATTAGTGAGTGAATAGGGTTTAACGTCGCTTTCAACATTTTTTCAACTACATCACGACGGGGAAGGGAGAGAGATAGAGAACTAAGGTTCAGCAATATTTCAACTATATAGCGACGATGAAACAAAATTGTAAGTATTCAAGTTAATATCTTAGTAATCCAACACATTAAAACATACACACATTAAAACTTATGCAACAAAACGATTTCTCTCGAATAACCTAAGATACAGTCTTCTTTCGCCCGACTAAAAAGATCTTCTAAAGTAGCTGCCCGATAAAATGAATCTCTTAAAATCTATACAGTCGATAAGAATATGTTTCAATGCGAGATCTTCGTGGCATGGAATACACCTTGGGACTGACTCTTTTTTTAGTAAATGTTCGTGAGTTAATCGTGTATGGCCGATTCTACTTCACCTGGTCATGGCTTAATCGAAACGTTTCTGGCTGTTTAGATGAGTATAGCCTACAGTTTTTTTGAACTCATGAATTTTATTATTATTCACAGCATCCCATAAAGATTGAAACAGCTTTCTCACATAACTACAGATAGAGGGTCAGATCGCTATTCAAACAGAATCCACCTCATTATCTAGGTCTGCCTTAGCCGTTTTATCAGCCTCAGTATTACCTTCGATGCCAACGTGCGGAGGTACCTACTTGTAACAGAGCATATCTAATGCTGCCATTTTATGGTGCTGTCTCACTGAGATATCATGCGGTGGGCACGCATGATACCCCACTCACTCGCAATATACCAATACCGAGTGAACCAGTCCTTATTCTATCCTCTTAATGCCGAGTGTAATCGATGAAGCAACAAGTTCCATTTTTCAAGTCTTTGGTATGTCTCGACCTGGGATTGAACCAAGTACCTACCGCTTACGAGGTCGACGCTCTGACCATTAAGCCACAGCAGTGCTACTCAAACAGTCTAGCATAATCTATTTCTATGGCTTATCATGGCTCACCATATCATGGCACTGGTACCCTGTATACAAAAACGGAACATTCACATAGAGAAATCAAAGGTGAACATATGGTAACCATGCACAAGGCGGCGTACCAAAACAGCTGATTTGGAGAAGCCTGTTTGCGCCGACGGAAAAATTATCAGACTGATGCAGGAGAAAAAATTTGGAGAGACAAATGGAGAAAAATGTATTTAAATAGGGTATATCGTGCCAAAATATCAGAATCCAAAGGGCAAACCATCCGAGATATCGTCCGGGCACTATTTCCCACTGAATTATTGACAAAGGAGAGAACCGACATACAATGAAGAGGCAGACCAGTGAACATCTGTTATATACAGTGTATATCGTGCCCACGTTTCACAAGCCTAGCCGCAAGAGCAACCGAGATATGACACAGAAGAATGGTTGGAAGACAATACATACAAATAGCTGGAAAATGAGATTGATATATGCTCAAGCACAGAGACTATTTCACACAGCGACAGCAACCCAGATATGACTCGGATACTTCAAGCCCGTTCCTTCTCATTCACCAAACGCTGTATAGACGTTCTTCTCGCTGTGGATAATCGCTATATAAACTAGAGGTTCCGCTTTGACCCTTGGGTTGCCGCTCAGCATGAAGACTATGCTGGTTGTTTTTTTTTAAGCAAAAACATACGTCTCCCCCAACCTCCCACCTTGCCTTGAGTGGGCATATTATTTAAGGGAAAGTGCTATAAAATGAATGTAGCAATAAGTATCCTAAACAAAGCTGTGCATCTAAAAATATTAATTGCGAAGAAGCGACTTTCATTGTTGCTGTAGCCCAGTGAGGATTTATATAGCAATAGTAGTCCTGTACATACATGTAACAAAGATGGACATCAGAAAAAGATGGATGCACGAAAACAAATCAAAACCTAATAAGATGAGGAGGTCATCACGATGAAGGAGGTCATCCAATTTCGGGAAATTCCGTTCAATAGTTCTCAAGATATCTTGAGGATAAGGCCTATACATGTACAAGTAGACAGGCGGGTGAACACCCAACACGCGCGCACACCAAAACAGAATCAGATGCGGAGGCCATTTCAATAAAGATCCCATCCAAGTCTGGTGAAGTTCCGTCCGGTAGTTCTCCAGATATCTTACAGATAAGGCCTGTCTATACATGTAGAATTAGATGGGCAGGCGGACGGACAACAGACCCGGACGAACGCATGCATGCATACCGAAACCTAATCAGATGAGGAGCCCATTGCAATGAAGCTTCCATCCAAGTTTGGTGAAATTTCGTAAGGTAGTTCTCCAGATATCTTGCAGATAAGGCCCAAGTAGATGGACGGACGGATGGACGAACATGAACGAACGCTCGCACAGACACCAAAACCTAATCAGATGAGGGGGCTATCCCAATGAAGCTTCCGTCCAAGTTTGGTGAAATTCTGTTCAGTAGTTCTCAAGATATCTTGCAAACAAGGCCTGTATATACATGTACAAGTAGATGGATGGACACCGGACACGGATAAATGCACGCGCACACACCAAAACCTGATCAAACGAGAAGGCCATCCCAATGAAGCTTCCACCCAAGATTGGTGGGCCATCCCAATGAAGCTTCCACCCAAGATTGGTGAAATTCCGTCCAGCAGTTCTCAAAATATCTTGCAGACAAGGCCTGTATATACATGTACAAGTAAATGGACGGACACCGGGCACGGACGAACGCACACACACACACACACACCAAAACCTGATGAAATGAGGGGGCTATCCCACTAAAGATTTCATCCAAGTTTGGCGAAATTCCGTCCAGTAGTTCTCGAGATATCTTGCAGACGAGAAAAGGGGACGGACAGACAGACAGACGGACACCGACGAATGCACACACACACCAAAACCTAATCAAATGAGGGGGCCATCCCAATAAAGCTTCCAACCAAGTTTGCTGAAATTCCGTCCAGCAGATCTCAAGATATATTGCAGAGAAGGCATGTATATACATGTACAAGTAGATGGACGGACGGACGGACACCACACACGGGAACGCACACACAAACACCAAAACCTAAGTTTGACGAAATTCCGTCCAGTAGTTCTCGAGATATCTTGCAGACAAGAAAAGGGGACGAACAGACAGACAGACGAACACCGGACACAGATGAATGCACGCACACACATCAAAACCTGATCAAATAAGGGGGCCATCCCAATGAAGCTTCCATTCAAGTTTGGTGAAATTGCGTCCAGTAGTTCTCTCGATATCTTGCAGACAAGAAAAGGGGACAGACAGACGGACGCCGGACACGGATGAACGCACGCACACACACCAAAACCTAATCAAATGATGGGGCCATCTCAATGAAGCTTCCATCCAAGTTTGGTGAAATTCCGTCCAGTAGTTCTCGAGATATCTTGCTGACAAGAAAAGGGGACGGACAGACAGACAGACAGCAAAAACACTAGATGTCTCCTCCCAACATAGTTGGGGGAGACATAATGACGCAGTGAAGGATATATATCCACCTTCACTGGATTTGAACTACAGATAGGCCTACCGGCATATCATATTTAGACCTGTATCTCTATAAATATGAAGCGGGTCTTCTCTGTCGCCGACTTTATGACAAAAGAGTTGTTTACAATTTCGACATCGTAAACTATGCCTTTCTGGATAGTAATATTGCGGTGGGACCTGCATAAGGCGTATACATATCTCGCCTAGTAGCATTTGATAGATCCTGTGTTAAATGGGACGATTGTAATCGTCACAAAACATTCTTGCAGAAACATATAAAACAGGGCTCTACCACCAAGCGTCTCCACTCAAAGTTTCTCAAATTTGGCGATACATATCGCAAGCTGATGGCGTTACGTTTCGTAACTTCTGTCTAATTCCGCTTAACCCGGGGCTAGGACCGTATGAACCCATGTACTTCAAGATCCCCATGGTGCTCATATGAACATTCACAATCAAAGCGTAGAGCTCATATGTAAAAATACAAATGATCTGATTAGCTATTTTTCGGTTGTACCATCACTTTGAATAAATGATCATTTCGCATGGCTAAAGGTCGTATGATCGCCTGAACATACCAAATACTCATGTTATTTATATGAACACGCATAGACAAAGCGTGACTTAGATGAAATATACTCTATGACACGTCCAGGAAATGCCTCTGGAAAAGAGGATTACTGGTCGGTGACATGGACTTGGCGATAGGAACATCGTGATATCCTGCCCACATCAGTTACGACAGTGGACCCTTTCTCTCCTGCAATAAACTATCGAAGTTACTATAGATATATCAATTATATCCATATTTGGATTTTTTGATAATAGTGTTTTAATTATGGACGAATAACATATTTATGAGCGACGGCAGGCTACTGAATAAGGGACCTGACGCTCGAATTTCAAGAATACAACTCTATCAAGATGATAAAATAACAAGCGTCAGGTCCGACGATAAAAATTACAAGAGAGAAGCGTCAACAGTTGTCAATGATGTTAGCAAGACACGATGGTTTTGTTTGCATAAAATCCTAATCACTGACCATTATACTTTATCCTGTTTGACAATATTCTACAATAATATTCTGTGGCGTCGATTCATATCGTCAAACATCTGCCAGATGGGATATGTATGCATGTCGTTCTGCAATATTGCTATCCAGATATGGGTAGTCAACTATGTCAAAAGTGTAAACGTCTCTCTGTCGTAGAGTCGAAGTGAGAAAAAGCCCTGATCATTTCTGTAAGGTTATATGTCCAGAAATGATATCTGGGGGCTACCCGCAGCTTCCATCAAATCCAGAGAACGGGGGGGTATATATATATATGCCCTTCACTGCGTCGCTATTATAACGATTATGAAGTACTAGAAGATCGTCAATATGGCGTTTGTTGAATGAGAAGGAATGGGATTATCTTATTAAAATTTCTGCATCTAGGCGTTCCTATACGAGAAAAGATAAAAGTCGGCTAAAAGTGGTGCAAAACTTGTATCCATTAGGACACCGATACACTGTTGGTATACGGTATTGTCGAATATCACATAGAAATTGATCATGAGAAATTCAATGAATTCTATAAAGAGGGAATCATCCCAGTAATGATATCCTTTACGTGCAGTAGAATTCAAGAAAGCATTTAAGGGTACAGAGCCCTCCTGCACACACTTTTACACATCCTCCAGAACTTGTCTTTTGCAGCTGAAAGTATGCCACACAGCTATGGTAATGTATATATTCGTGAAAACACATTCCTTGAGGATTCCAAATATATAGGTTTGTTCACTGTATACCTGAAGATATTTGGATTTTAAATAAATTTAATTTAAAATCTAATTTAAAATTTTTAAAGGTCAACCTAAACGGAATTTTTTTTGGTCTAAAAATCCTTAAAAATCATAGTTCATACTTCACTTTGTATGAAAAAAATATTGAAAAAATTCTAATCTGATCAGAAACACACGTAATATGGGAGCAAAGTGGGCTTTTTCACACTTTCACAGCTGGGTTGATGACGTCACGCAGGGCACTTGCCTGAGAAAAAACAGCGGATAACATGGAAAGCGAGTGCAGTCAGAGCTCCGATTCAGATGTCGATTCGAGCGATATCAGCTCCTTAGATGGAAATATTTTTCGTCAAGAAGATGAAATAGACATAGAGGAGGATGATGACGTGCAAATTAACAGTTGTTTGAAGACCAACGGCGGAATTCAGCCCTATCAATTTGAGCCGTATGGCTCCGATTCTGACAGTGACAACCATTCTGACAACGTGGAACTCGACGACGACAGGATTCGGAGAGGTCGTTTGTTGAATGCAGATTGGTATGCAACTTGACTGGAAACCTTATTATCGTCATCCATAAGGCCAACTGTCCATATATTTCAAACTGTATTGAATGTAGAACGATTCTGTAAAGGACGAGCACGTCTGTGTTGTTGTTGTTGTTTTTACTGACCGAGGCGGCCTCGAAGGGATAAACTCCGGGATTCGGCAGTATGGACAGTTTGTTTTCCCATAATCCCCATGAAATACCAATTTCAGAATTATATAGTTTGATAAAAAAACTTTGGACATTCATGGCGAAAAGTAAGCCGTGGTGAGTGGGTGTGGAACCGACGTGATAGATCAGCATTCACATGCTCAATTTTCGACAAATTACGTCAATTAAATTGAAATCGAATGATATTCTCACAATCTCAAATGTCAAGGGATTATGAAGTATTATTATCACTTCTGTATCTACAGCCATTCACTCCAATTGGTGTTCAGAAAAAGAGAAACATTAAAAGGCGACCGGTTTGCCCGATCATTGTACGACATTTTATTTTTTTATTTATTTACTTAATATCAAACGTATATATATTTATGAAAGATCATTTTATTATTATTAAATAGTATATATGAAATAGAGACTCATCCAGTTAACTTGTAGGTCCTCAAGCAACAAATGCCACATCATGGATAGCATTCTGGGCGTTCATCGGGGACGCGAGAGCGAGCAGGGCATGTACAGCCGTCTCCCTGCCCGAGGGCTCGCTTGCAGGCTAGGTTCGTTCAGCCGATGTCCGTGATAGATTCTCCTTGTCCGATTTCTTTGCCGTCACATTCTGATTGTTCTTAGGTTTGATAGTTGGAATAGCTGTTCTCTTTAGTTTTGGTTTGTACCCGAATTCAACTGCTACGCTGTAGAGGTCCTCGAATGATGTCTTTCTGTCAAAATGTGCCGAGCAAATTATACGAGTACTGGCTCGGGCCCTCTTTCCACACCCTCGTGTTGCGTACAAATTTCGTCCAATTTGCAGCGATTTTCTCGTCTTTAGGCCACAAATGAATACTAACACCGTCATCTGTAGTAAAACTGCAACCTCCCACTACACAACGTCGCGGCATATTTAACAAATGATGCCCCGATATTCCGAAAATTTCCAGAAATCAGCAGATACTTATGACTGTGGTATACGGCTTTAACATAGAGAATACAAGACGGCTCCCCTCCGTGACGTCACAGCTGGAATTGACAGGAGAGCGATTTTCACCTTTCAAACGGCAATATCTCGCCAACCAGACTGCACAAAATTATGAAAAAAATATCATTATTTTCAGAATCGAAAGGACTATTTTTTTTATATTTTTGACCTCAGATCGTTTGGGTTGACCTTTAAACACTATTTTCAAAAAAGTATTCAACTTATCGTAACTTATTTCATCATTTCCTGTAGAAGACAACTCCAACAGGAAATCCGTGTCTCAGTTTTATTAATTTTGGTCTAGTTCTCATTATATTGACATTTAATGGAATATTTCTTCACAGAATCGAGCAACTCACAGTTTTGAACTTTTAAGTTGAATTAAATATCAATAGAAAAATAACTACACCAAAATTGACAAAACTGAGACACGGATTTCCTGCATTCTCAAAGAGAGCCGTGTCTACCCGCGGGAGACCAAAACGACTCTCATGTAAACTGGTGACATTTTTGAATCTCCAATCTCAAAGCGAGGCAGCATGACATCACTCGCTCGACCGGGACTATTCATTCTCAAAGAGAGCCGTGTCTACCCGCGAACTACTTCCTGTGTTAGATAACTCGCTTTCACGGCCAAGTATACATACCGACAATAATTTGTTCGCGATTGATATGCTCCGAAACGGAAAGAGTCATTTCCCAATTATATAGCCCACGTTATGTTCAGCAATTCGCTTCTAACTCGGCGGAGTCAGCAGGTCAATGACAAGCCGGATACAGAGGTGAAAATCATACGCCGCCTACTCACCCCCCAAATTTTGGGGGGATGGCTCCCATTTACACGTGAGACTCTTTCTCGCAGTAGGGAGTCTCGCGAGACGAGAATGGGATTTCCTGTTGGAGTTATCTTCTACAGGAAATGATGATGTAAGTTATGAAAAGTTAAAATAGCCATTTAAAAAAGAAGGCTCATTTTTTTTAATTATTGTGTTTAAATTTGAATATTTTCTCAGCCTACAGATTTATAGTGAACAAATTTAGATATTTGGAATCCACAAGAAATTCGCTTTCAACAAATATATACATTACCACAGCTATACGGCATACTTTTAGCGGTACAAAGACAAATTCTTGGTGGAGTGCAAAAGTGTCTGCAGGAGGGCTCTGTATCCTTAACATACCGTCGACCAGTTTTATTGAACAACGATATTATTAATGAACTAAGGTTTTCAATTAGGTCCTGATGAAGAATAAAGATTCGATAAATCCCAAGTAGATAGATGTCTATAGCCACAATTCGTGTTGTATTACGCATAATCTTGGAAGCTTTGTAATTTGTGTTCGTCTTCATATTGAACAATAGAAGCATAGCGATACGTTGCGTTATAGCAGCAATCATTACTTCGCCGCATATTAGATAGTCTAATAAGTAGTGTTGCCTAAGGGATCGTATCCATCCAACGTTCGTTTGCTAGACGTTTTAAACGATGAAAAAAAACGTTGATGCAAACGATGGGTGTATGAGTTGATCGTTTTTTAAAAAACGTGTCAGATAAAGACGATCGCCGGAAATCTCCGGCAACGTACAGTAAGGGTGCCGGTCGTCTTTT
>JAVTVY010050487.1:0-26800 GCA_036873755.1 Hanleya hanleyi
AGATATGTCGCGACATTCCACTGTTCATCAGACATTCTTGCCGCACTGCCATCCAGTTTGCATCAATAATCGGTCTACTGACATCCACACAGGATGTCACACCACGAGGCCGATTACAGTTACGGCCACTAATGATCTATTTAAATCAGCATTGGCCACACAGGCACAGGAATCCCATGATTCCTGTCACAGAGGAAGTCAAACATCACCTATTATGGTGGATGGACCCTCTCAACGTGATGCCTGGTGTAACACTGCTTCCGTTTCAAGCTACTCATCAGCTGTTCACGGATGCTTCGATGCAAGGATGGGGGGCCCATCTCGGATCCAAGTCGATATCAGGCTATTGGACTCCGCAGGAGAGGTTACTCCATATCAATGTGTTAGAGTTCATGGCCGTCAATCGAGCAATACTCTTATTGATACGGGACCTCAAAGGCCAGTCGGTTCTGGTAGCTACAGACAACACAACTGTCTTAGCTTACATCAACAAGATGGGGGGAACTCGGTCCACGAAGCTTCTGAAGCAGACCGAGATACTCTACCATCTGTGCTGGCAGAACGATATCATACTTCGTGCCAGACACATACCAGGACATCTGAATGTACTAGCCGACGCACTGTCGAGAAAACATCAGATTATACTGACGGAGTGGCAGCTTCACACAGACATTCTGCGCCAAATCGCTCAGATTTGGGAACAACCGCTGATAGATCTGTTCGCTACTCACCTGAATCATCAACTCCCTCTGTATATGTCCCCTGTACTGGATCCTCTAGCAGTGGGAGTCGATGCTCTATCGCAGGATTGGACGGGTCTAATAGCGTATGCTTACCCGCCCCCCTTCAATCCTGCCTCTAGTTCTACAAAAGATACGCGCGCATCCATGCGTGGTTTATCTAATTGTCCCTTGGTGGCCAGCTCGTCCGTGGTTTCCCGACCTTCTGGAATTACTGGTAGACGTCCCAAGACGACTACCTCTTTGGGAAAAACTACTTCGTCAACCGAAGTCAGCAATTTTCCACCACAAACCTCAGGCATTCCATCTGCACGCTTGCAAGTGCTCAAGGATCAGCTCACTGAGGTTGGGTTTTCTAGGGAAGCTTCAAGAAGAATGGTCGCTTCCACTCGATCCTCCACATCAGCTTGTTATCAAGGGAAGTGGAGGGTCTTCCATGAGTGGTGTACTGGAAGAAACATTGATGCCCGTTCTGCCTCTGTTCAGCAGATAGCAGATTTCTTGTTACACCTGTTTCAAGACAAGGGTCTTGTTCCATCTACGGTGGATGGTTACAGATCTGCATTATCTAGGATTATTAACCTGTCTACTGGCGTTAATCCTGCCTCTGATCCTAATCTAACAGCTCTGGTTAGATCGTTTAGGATTGACAGGCTTGTCTCTGTACCAAAAACTTCCTAAATGGGATTTAGCATTAGTTCTACGGAGTTTATCAGAACCTCCGTTCGAACCCATAACTACAGCCGATCTGAAATTCCTATCCTACAAAACAGTTTTTTTGTTAGCCATGGCTTCAGCGGCTCGCGTGTCAGAACTACACGCTTTGGATGCTAGGGAAATTAGGCATGATTCTCGATGGACTTATGTGGTACTTACTACCATTCCTGAATTTGTAGCCAAGAACCAATCTCTGTACGACACTTCTTGTAGAGAATTTAGGGTTCCAGCTTTAGCTGATTTCCTTTCCTCAGGGTTAGAATCGGACAACCTTATGTGTCCGGTTCGTGCCCTTACTGTATATATTAGTCGCACTAAAGTACTACGTGCTGGGCGAAGGCGATTATTTATACCATTTTGTCCCCGGAGCCAACAAGAGATATCTAAAAACACTATCTCTTCTTGGCTCTCCAAAACTATTAGGTTAGCCTACGATGGAGTGTCATCGATGCAGGCTGCGTTGTGTGATGTCTCTGCACATGAGATCAGGGCGCTTGGGGCGTCCTGGCCTTTGTGGACCAACAGGTCGGTAACTGATATTATGAGGGCTTGTTTTTGGAGATCTCACACAACCTTCGCATCATACTACTTGAGAGACATGACACTTATCAAGGACGACCTATTTTCCTTGGGACCACTGGTGACAGCGCAGCAGATCACCGGGGTCGGGTCAGCACACAGACACTAGAGGCCTGTGTGTTTTTATCGGTTTTTAATGGTAAGAACACGTTTCCTCATAAAAAACTTTCTTTAAAAAAAGGGGGGGGCACGTGTATATAACTTCCATTATGTCAGCGCCGATGAGCCTGGGAGGTCTGGGCTTACTATAGGGACAGTGTCTACGATACCGTTATATGACCCTGTCGCTATTGAGTCTTTATGGAAGCCTATTCTTATTTAAGTTTTATGGCCAGCATGAAGTCTCTTGCTGACTTCCGTCTAATCCTCACGCCATTAGTCGCTGTCACTTGGACTTCCCTCCGTCCTGCTTTGGGATTCTCGCATATGTCAGTAAGGTCAGTTTCACTGTGTAAAAAATATAATAAATTTACATGTAATTTTTACATTTTTAAACTGAAACTTACCTTACTGACAGAGTGATGGTCCCACCCGACCTCCCCGCTTGGGATCTTTACATTTACGCGTAAGAAGTGGAGATCTATTGTGATTGAGTGCTGGCGTGGGTGATTAGGCGGGAAATGAACTGTGCTATTGTTTTAATTTCTTCACTTGTTAATCCGTGTTTGCACACGAACGCATATGTCAGTAAGGTAAGTTTCAGTTTAAAAATGTAAAAATTACATGTAAATTTATTATTTTCCCAAAAATTGTGGGTGATCGATTTCCGATAGGGTGACCAATTTATTAGAGGAATTACCGTATGTGTGTTTTGGGGGGGGGGGGGGGGGGTTGGAAGTGTAGCATTTCTAGGATGGGTGTCACATCAAATTCTAGTATAATTCTTTTCTACCGGCAAATGTTTGTCATAGGGGTCAGTTCGCGATGTTCTGTAAAATCAAGGATTTGGTCTGAAGGTACATGTATGTCATATGAATGAAGTCCTATCTTTAAAAACCATAACTTGAATTTCAGAAAACAAAATTCCTGTGACACAAGAAAGAGATGTTCTCTTAGATATAGGTGCTGCACTAAGGGCATTGAAGTATAGTACCCAATCAGCGGGTATATGGGACAGTAGGAGGTACATGTATACAATCTGAGGCCATGAGAAAGGTTAAACACTCGCCGTTTGACATAGACAGTAATAGGGCAAGGTTAATAGTGTATTCTAACCGTGTACATGTACACACATTGTATACCAACAGGCAATAGCAGATGCTGCAGACTTCGTCAGCGTGATTCACGTGAAGGAATATCATGTGACAGCTCTGGGAGCATGGCGTGATTCTCCACTGGCCAGGGCCATAGACTGGGATGGGGACATGCTGTATGCGGAGGAACCACATTTCGAAGTCAGGTAAGTCCCGTAACAGTGTTCAATTTGTTTAACATCGAAAAATCTGGGGGTCACTTTATGCATTCAGAACTTCTGAGTGGACATCGACTTAGGGAAGGGAGTTTACGCTGGGAGATTCCAGAAATTCCAACCACATAAATGTGAATCCGCAATCTGTATATTCCGCTAATCTCTTTGTACCACTGTGTCCCTATTTGGGTCAAAACAATTGAACAACCCATTCTCCAGGAGGAAAATGCTCTCTTAATATAAACTGAAAGAACTCGAAGGGCTTCAGATTACACTATTGGGCACACCCTCTATTTGACGTGGCAAAAGTTTTTAAGCAGGGAAATGTGCCCAAATTAGTGAAAAGTCCCAAATTTTGGCAAAATAGGTAGCCTTTGAGTAAAATATGAAGCTTAATTGATGAGGAATGTCCATGAACATTGTGATTCTCAATGCAAAAGAAAAAAAAACATATATATATATAAAATTATTTAATTTTTTTTAGAATTTTTTAATTTTTTTTCTTAGAATGTTTTCTTTCGTAAACGCCCGCCAAAAGGCGGACATATTATGTGCTGGTGGTTTCCGTCTGTGTGTCCGTCTGTCTGTCAATCCATTCCCCGTGTCCGGTCTATATCTGGAACAGTTTTCTATCTAAAGTTCCAATTTTTGGTGAGTGGATACCCTATGCAGAGACCAAAATGAAGGTCAAGGTCAGTGGTCAAAGGTCACTGGCCTGAAAAACAGGAAATCAGAAGTGTTTGTGTCCGGTCTATATCTGTGAATGTTTTTCATCCATAGTTGCAACTTTTTGTGAGTGGATACACTAGATGGAGACAATATGTCGCGCACTGAAATGGAGGTCGAGGTCAAAGGTCACTGTTGCCAGGAAATCATTGATCATTGACAGTTTTCTATGTACAGTTCTAAGTTTTGTTGAATGGATGCCCTAGGGGGGAATGATATGTGTTGCATATGGGTGTATATTGAAGCCCCTTTGGGCTCTTGTTTTTTTTTTGTTCTCTGATTTGGGCACCACGTTTAACATTGTATCCAGGTTTTAGATGAAACCCTGACTCGACTAGAATTAGTCCCAGTGACCTCACCACAGCCTGAAGGCAATATGTAGGTCCATGTTCCCCGAGAGACATCAGGGTTTAGGTATAGCCATGAGTCTCAGAGTCTCTGAAATGAGACCTCCTAGATCTGGAAAGTTAACATGGAAGAAATAACAGTGATACGGTAACAGCCTGACAAGGGAATAATGTGGAATTTCGACACCCAGGATGTTTTCAAATCTTACCTAAAAACCTGGGGGATACACATGTATTCCAATTGAGAAGTTACAAATATTTTGGATGGTGTCCTCTGCCAGATCAGATCAGATGACTTTGCAGCCAGTAGTATAGTTGCAAAATTTTTGGATGGTGTCCTCTGCCAGATCAGATCAGATGATTTTGCAGCCAGTAGTATAGTCTCATCAATCTAATCGAGTATCAAATTGAACCATACATGAAACGACGGAGATGAATGAGAATTAACATGGTGTTGAACTAACAGAGAGGTCAAGTAAATAGAGATGAACGACAACTAACATGAAGATGAACGACAACTAACATGGCGGTGAACTAAACAGAAAGGTGAACAGCAAATAAATGGATATGAACAAAAACTAAATGGAGCTGAACAAAAACTAAAATGGAGATGAGCAACAACTAAAATGTAGATGAATGACAACTGACATGGAGTTGAATGACAACTAACAAGGAGTTGCACGACAGCTAACATGGAGGTCAACAACAAGTAAATGGATATGAACGACAACTAAAATGGAGATGAGCAACTGCTAAACTGGAGATGAATGACCAATAACATGGAGATGAATGATTACTTAGCACGGAGATAAACAACAACTAACATTGAGGTCAACGACAAGTAAATGGAGATGAACGATGGAAAAATTGAGATGAACAAAAACTAAAATGGAACAACTGACATGGAGATGAACAACAATCAAAATGGAGACGAATGATCAATAACATGGAGATGCGGGACAACTTACCACAGAAATGAACAACTAACATGGTGGTGAACTAACATGGAGGTCAATGACAGGTGAATGGATATGAACGACCACTAAAATGGAGGTGAACAACAACTAAAATGGAGACGAATGACCAATAACATGGACATAAAGTGACAACTTACCCCAGAGATGAACAACAACTAACATGGAAATCAATGACAACTAATATTGCAGTGAATTAACATGGAGGTCAATGACAAGTAAATGGAGATGAACGACAAAAAAGTGGGGATGAACAACAACTAAAATCGAACAACTAACATGGAGATGAACAACAACTAAAATGGAGATGAATGACAATGAACATGGAGATGAGGGACAACATACCACAGAAATGAACAACAACTAACATGGAGATGAAGGACAAATAACATGGTGGTGAACTAACATGGAGGTCAATGACAGGTAAATGGATATGAACGACAACTAAAATGGAGATGAACAACAACTAAAATGGAGATGAACAACAACTGAAATGGAGACGAATGACCATGAAGATGAGTGATTACTTCGCACGGAGATGAACAACAAGTAACATGGAGATGAACGACAACTAACATAGTGGTGAACTAACATGGAGGACAACGACAGGTAAATGGATATGAACGACAACTAAAATGGAGATGAACAACAACTAAAATGGAGACGAATGACCAGTAACATGAAGATGAGCGATTACTGCGCACGGAGATGAACAACAACTAACATGCAAATGAATGATATTATGGTGGTGAACTAACATGGAGGTCAACGACAGGTAAATGGATATGAACGACAACTAAAATGTAGGCGAACAACAACTAAAAACGAAGACAAATGACCACTAATATGGAAATGAAAGACAACTAACATGTTGGTGAACTAACATGGAGATCAATGACAGGTTAATGGATATGAACGACAACTAAAATGGAGATGAACAACAACCAAAATGGAGATGAATGACCACTAACATGAAGATGAATGACAACTAACATGGCGGTGAACTAACATAGAGGTTAACGACAAGTAAATAGAGATGAACGACAACTAACATGGCGGTCAATGAGAGGTAAAAGTATATGAACGACAACTAAAATGGAGATAACAACTAAAATGGAGACGAATGATGACCAACATGGAGATAAGTGACAACTTACATGGAGATGAACAACTAACATGGAGATGAACGACAACTAACATGGAGATGAACGACAAATAGCGGGGTGGTGAACTAACATGAAGGTCAATGACAGGTAAATGGAGATGAACAACAAATAAATGGAGATGACTGACAACTAACTTGGAGTTCAACAACAATTAACATGGAGAAGAATGACAACTAAGTAACATGGAGGTCAATGACAACTAAAATGGAAATGACAACTAAATATGGGAACAACTAAAGGAATAAAAACGAAGCATCGAGTGGCACGCCGCATGACTGAATGAAACAAATAGAATATGTAGCTAGTCGCCACTTCCAAGTCCAACTTGTATGGTCAAGGTTAATGTTTTAAAGAATGAACCACAAGTGTGTGCAGCAGGAGATCTTATTGTTTATGTTCAAAATTATTCTTCTTCTAATTGATACAGCTCAACGTAAGACTGAAGAAAATAAATATATTTTTTACTGCCATCCATAGCCAGGAATTGAAATCAAGGTTCTGATATTCCACAGTTTTGAGCATTTCCCTGTCCACAGGGTGTCTTCTTCCTATCTCTCCCATGTTAAATCTGCTGAAGTTTTGGTGCCAAAATTCAAAACAGGGTGCCGAGAGGACACCCCGGCACCTCTCTGTCACATCAATTCTTTTTATTGCCAAAAAACCCCCAAAATAATCAAATCTCCCTCCCTCACCGGTTTTTATCTCATCGGCATATATGCCAGATGGGATCATGTCGTCACGCTGTCCGGCTGGTTGGATGGCTGGCTGGCTGGCTGGACGACGTGACCGCTCTAAAAGGTGAACCGTTCCAGCTAGAGTCTTCAAATTTGGTATACTGCATTGTTGGGTGGTAAAGAACAAAGCTATTGAAATTGGGTAAATTTGGGTGTTTTTGCTGTTTCCATGGCAACATAATGGAAGATATCCACAGAATGAGGTTAATGCTTTAGAAACAGAACCATTGCAGCTAGACACTTCAAATTTGGTAGCATTATTGTGTGCTTGATGTTTTTGCAGTTTCTATGGCAACAAATGGAAAATATCCACAGAATGACGTTAATGCTTCAGAAACCAAATCATTGCAGCTACACACTTCAAATTTGGTAGTATATTGTGTGGTAAATCACAAGCCTATTGAAATTGGGTACATTTGTGACGATTTTTGGGTCTGTGTAAAAGGGTACCCAGACAAAAGCCCCACGAACAATTCAGTCTTACAAGAAGATGGTTTGATCTGAACACCAATGTTTGACTAACATCCTCCCCCCCACCCCCTCTCCCCCTAATTTCACAAGATTTAGAAAGTTGGAAATTGGGAAAATTTTCTAAATTTCTAGCTGGAGTATTCTCTCCCGGTCCCAGTCCTCAAATCGATCATTCTGTTTTAATCATTCTGTTTTAATATTGAATATAATTGTTTTAATATCTTATGCTGGGAGGTGATCACCTCCCCTTGACATACATGTATGCAAGTAAATGCACTTGAATTGGCTTATTTCGTCACTTGTGGCAGTGTGCCGTGCCGACATCTTTTAGCTGTGAACTGGTCGAACTTCACTTTACTTGGATAAAATGCTCCGACAGTGTTCGGTTTGTCCTTTCTGTGCAAAGGAAAGTAAGCTTGCTCAACAGTGAAACTTTGCACAGTAGTTAAACTTTCACACTGCAATTTTATTTCAAAATATCAAGAAAAATCCACCAGGTAGTTTTCCGTGAATAGCACAAAAAAAAACCAGATAGGCAATTTGCAGATTAAATTTTGATGTCCCGGCACGAAGCCTGCATGTTATCACTCAGATGGGCCAACGTCATAATGACAATGACGTCCGAATCTAACCTGTAAATTGCCTGTCTGACTTTTGTTTTACTATTCATGGAGAACTGCGGGGAGTATTTTCTTGATATTTTTAAATAAAATTGCATTCTGAGAGTTTAGCTATTGTACAAAGTTTCACTGTTGAGGAAGCATATTTTTCCGAAATATGGATGATGACGTCCGAATCTAACCTGTAAATTGCCTGTCTGAGTTTTGTTTTACTATTCACGGAGAACTGCGGGGAGGATTTTCTTGATATTTTTAAATAAAATTGCATTCTGAGAGTTTAGCTACTGTGCAAAGTTTTACTGTTGAGCAAGCATATTTTTCTGAAATATGGATGGTATTGGATATATTAGGTGAGACAGACCACGCTGTACGGCCATCCGACCTATTATCGTGATAATTTGAAGGTTTATTTTTAAATAAAATTGCACTCTGAGAGTTTAGCTACTGTGCAAAGTTTCACTGTTGAGCAAGCATAGTTTTCCGAAATATCGGCTTCACACAGAAGATCAGCAACTTTACAACGGACAACAGCACAACCATTGACCACATCTACTGCAACCAACCTATACTTTCTGCTGAAACACTTGAGACTTACTACAGTTATCACAAACCTGTGTGGGTCAACATCAACAAAACTGTAGATCATCTGTAACTCCTGAGAAAAGAAAACGGACATTCCAACAATTTCCAACAATCCAGAGTACCTCTCTACCTCAGTATCACATCCATGCACCCAACCCTTACAAAAAATTCTTATAGGATCCTATAAGATTCTGAAAAATCCTATAAGATTATTCGAAATCTTATAAGATTCTAAAAAATCCTATAAGATTCTGAAAAATCCTATAAGATTCTGAAAAATCCTATAAGATTCTGAAAAATCCTATAAGATTCTGAGAAAATCTTATAAGATTCTAAGAAATCCTATAAGATTAAAAAAAATCCTATAAGATTCTGAAAAGTCTGATAAGATTCTAAAAAAAATCCTATAAGATTCTAAAAAATCCCATTGGATTTAATAGGATAGAAATATAATAATCCTATTGGATTTAATATGACACTCCATTAATTAATGATATTAAGAAGAGTGGAAATTGATCCCGCTCAAGTATTTCAGTGAATTATTTCACACAAATTAAGTGCGTTTCACTGAAGTAATTGAATGTAATCTCACCCAAACATTATTTTGCCCACCACTTCAGCGATTTATTACCCAACTTGATACTGGACTTCATTCAACTTGAGTGGGATCAATTTCCACTCTTCTTGGGAAAAACTAATTTAACGTTTTTAGAGAGTGATGTTTATGCGGTCTTCAGTCAAGACGAATATATCTAAAATGCGTTTTTGCTTAATCAGGACATATCCGTGAATAACCACAACACAAGTAGTATTTTGGACCCTATATGATCCAGATCTGATAGGATTTGCAATTTTATATGATCATATACGATTCAATATCAGTTCACAACACCCAAGTAATGTTCCCCATATTTGGCTGCTCATAGTTGGAGAGAGAGATTTTGTACCACAAATCTCCAATCTGCTGCTCATGAGGCATCAAATATCAATTTTGGTAGTTTCATATGAAATTCATCTTAAATTTTAACTTGAATTTAATACAAACTCATGATTAATATTTTCAATAGCTATACTATATTACAATTGAATTGAAGGATTAATTTTACTTTCATATTGTGTGAATATTCTATCGTTATGCTGATATTTGACGGTGAAGTATTTTGAAATGCTAATAAAAATTGACAAAAAACCTAATTGCCATCCATCATAGTTTGATATCCAAACAAATGCAAGGTCACTGAAAACTAAATTTAAATTTTCTAACTCAAATTGAATTCACTAATAATCTTCATCTGAAATTTATTAAAATTGGAATGAATATATGAAGTTTTGAATATTTGATTGTTTTGAATTAAAGTTTTATTTAAAATTGAATTAAGGATGTCCATAGTTAACTTTTCGATTAATGTGTGTTGCTGCATTCATAATTGTGTAATATGAGGAATATAGGTCGGTGTGCATTGTTTAGCTGTTGACACTGTTAAAAAGACGGACCCATGCTCCATTTGATAACCTAGAAAACAAAGGCAATAGCCCATGCAGGTTTTGAATCCTATTCACAAAAAAATTACATAAATAGTATTTAACTTTTTCCTATATTCTAACTGTTTGGAGACAATCACAATGTCTTTCAAAATTTATCAAATTGGATGAATGTTGCTGCACAAAATTCTCAGCTAGAAGACTTTTAAAGGAAATCCCTGTCGCTTAATCTAACTGGCAAAAACTGCTGCCAAAGAAAAAATCACCAGCAGACATCCCTTAAACCTTGATTGTCATCATTTCATTATGAAATATGTTTTGTTATCATTCAACTACTTGAAGATTCTCATGAATGAATAAACTTCTGATCAGTTCAAATGGTTTCCCAATCTGAATGGTATTTACAAAATCTCTCTACTTCAAATGGAGGGGAGATAACTCTGCTTGTTCACACTAGGTGGCGCTGCACAGAGGACAGAGACAACAAAGATTATTTTTTTAGCTGACCGATTTGAGGACAGTAAAAGTCATATTTCCGATTATATATGGCTGATGGAACGGACTCAGATTGATGGTAAGTACCTTTTGCAACTTGTAGGCTAAAATAGCATTCTAAAGTCTCCATTTGTTAAGTCTGGAATATTTTGGACTAGTTTAAAATATATTTTAGTTATATAAGTAACTTTGTCAGGTTTGTATATTACACTGTAAATGCAACAACCAAAACATTATACTGCCTTGGAAAGATTTATTTATCTCACCGATTTATGAAAGAAAGGGCTTGTTGGTTGATTTTCTCGTTTTCTCTAATCTCATGGGTAGGATAGTTAGGCATGTACTTTTATTAAGCCCAGTGTAATTAACCTTAGATATAAAATGCTGTCTAACATATATTTCAATAGCTGAACAGACATGTATATTTTGTTAATTAAAATAACCGGTCAACCTCACAAGAATAGACCAGTTTGTCTTAGTGGTCCATTGTGTAAGGGATTAACCATGCTGGGTGACTCTTTGCACAGTTCAATGTGAGAAACCCAGAAGGGGGTGTTTTTACAATCTCATTGTGTCATTTCCTGTACTGGTATACCTTCTACCTTCAATAGTCAAGCCATTTCAGATGTTCACATGACAAAATTGGCATAACATATGAATGAATTGATAACAGTTGATTTGTGATTCTTTCAAGTCCTGGCTTTTATTTCATACTGTCGGTTTCACAGTCTGAGCTTCCTGTCCTGTCAAATTGCATCTCTCCTCACCCCACCATAATGAACAGTTTATCAATGATGTTTTTATTATGACGTTCACAGCTTACAACACAGCTTTGCCCAGTTCCGGGTAGGCCTAATGTACCAGTGGTGTGTACTATTCCTGACAACCCGAACTTGGGATGCTTTAATTTGTCGAGCTAAGGGCTGATCTATATGATGCTACAAATTGTGGTTAGTATCGTCCATTGTTCACTCCATTCAACACTCCATCGTATTCCTCTTACATATCAATATAAACGTAAATTGGTATTGTTGCCTAAACTTTAATATGTGTTGTACTCCATTTATGTACTTTTCAACTGTGATGGTGGGGGGGGGGGTATCGTGTACTGTACATTCTTTCATCCAGTTTTACACATTATCTGAACGAAGTCAAATGTCATTTATTAGAATTTCCAGGTTGTTTGGTTACGCATTGCATTGCATTTTCACATTGCTTATTTCAATATTTAAAGTTAGTACACAATTGATTTGAAAATTGTTGAATTTATTTTCGAAATAAATCGCGATATGATATGGTAATAATTGTTTTCCCCACAGGAGATCAGAGAGCCTACAAAGAAGACCAGCAAGACAGTTTGTGATGCCCGGAAGAATGAGCCAAACAACATCCTTGAGAAGTTAAAAAAGCAGTGACAAGGAAACTTTCCAGTGGCACCTGTTTATGACGATTCAGATGATGTAAGTATAAATTCAACTATCATGACTATTCAGCTAAATCCCTAGGCTATTATCAAATAATTAATTATTTTGACCATTGAGAAGATTTCTCATTAATTGTCTCATCTATATTTACTGGTAAGATTTTAAATTTAAGTTTGCTAACCATTAAAATGCATATTAAATGACACTGACTTTTAATGGTTAACAAGCGATCACTTGTAAATAATCATTTAATGTAATTAATCTTAGTAAATATTCAATGGGATTTGATCCTTTGTCAACATGATTCTGCAATTTATGACTATTAACATTCTGACTGAATATTATCAATCCAATTGTCAGTACACATTTTGTTCATGTTCATGAGGAATGAAATGGCCTCCCATACTTTGACAGGGATGAAACCCAATGCGACAAGAGAGGTAAGGCTAAGCCTGCAATTGAGCAAGAAAAGATCAAGCCATCCAAGGTAAAAAAATTTCTTCATAAATATTCCAAACATCTGGTAATTAATCCCAAGTTCAATGACCATGTTTTTGATAGCTTATAGTTTGAAATGTTGTGATTGAATATATTGATATTCAGTGGATAACTGCAAATTATTTCATTCTCTTACAGACTACTGCCTGAAGAAATTCCCAAGTTCCGTGAAAGTCATTCGGGAAGCAATGAAGTCGAAACTCAATGGTAAGCAGAAATTGTACGGAAAACTGATGGAGAGATTATGATGCCCTCATATGTTCCTCCGTTTGTATCTCAAAAGGGCACATGTACATAATAAAGAAATATTTATTATATGTATTTGTTTGTTCTTCTTTCTATGCGTTAGTTATTTACCAGATTATCTTTAACATAGCTGTGCTACATCCAAAACAAGCAATGTTTACGCTAATACATTTTCTGATGTATTTACTATTTTACAGCACAGGGGCATTTTGTATTTCGTGGAGTTACTATAAAAGATGACCTATATCACTCATCCAAATATTCCTGAAGAAACTTTATATCCTGTAGATTTCTAAGAATCCATTCCATAACTAAATTTTATAGGATCCTATTAAAAAATCCTACAAGATTTTTATCCTATTAAAAAATCCTATAGGATTTCAATCTTATAGGATTTTAATCTTATAGGATCCTATTAAAAAATCTTATAGGATTTTGGGCCAAAATCTTATAGGATCCTATACGATTTTATCTTATAGGATCCTATAAGATTTTTTTGTAAGGGAATACCAAGGTTTGCAACAATTCCATCATCTGTATAATACACCTGGGCCTATCGTACTATGCCTTTAACATTTTACATTAACCAACAACACATGTGAACATTTCCTTTCACATAATTGAGAGCCACTTTAATGCACCTCTTATCAGAGTGGGTGGTTGGTGGGTGCCCACCCCTTTTATATCTAGTTGTCTCTAGCCAACTTTCCATACAAATATACATGACAGTTTTTCCCCCAACTACTTCTGTTTCCCCTTATTGAATGCCCTTCATCTGTCTATACCGGAGATTTATATTGCTCATGTGAAAGGGACGGCAAGTTCACACTAGGCCGATGGGATCAAGTGTGGCCGTGGCCTCTAGTTAAACATTTGTCTCTCGAAGTTCTGCCAGATTTATGTTCTTGAACTTGAAGATTGTGTCAAAGAGCTGTTTGATATCTTGTTTTCATTTGCAGAAAATAGTATTGTTGAAGTAAACTCAAAGCATATTGTTGATCATTTCATACGCATTCTGTTATATTGCATCTGTTTGCCAGAAAGTGGATATATTTGGTTTGTGTGAGAAAAGAAAAAAAAAGAAACGATACTTAAAAAAATACATTCTCCCTCATCATCAAAAAAAGAAGTGCCTTTGAAAGTAGAGATTATATGTACTTAGCCTAATTATCAGAATCATGTCAGTGGAGATCACTCTCCAACATCGCTCTTCATTGCAATGGCAATTTGGAGGAGAGTGATCAAAAGCTCTCCTGTAGGGAAAATAAGGGAGATTGATGGGGAGTGAATGTGATCAATCTCCTTAAAGAGGAAGTAGCGTCATTTGAAAAATATTCAGCATATAACATATTTTGATAAATGGTATTTAGGAGATCAACTATGGTGAATGGTTTCCCGTGACCTCGTTTTAAAAAAAATATCATGGGCATTGAATACACTCCTGACATTCTCTGAGAAACTTGGCGGCACCTGCACTTGGCTCCACTGCCTGAAATGACGTAGCAAAACATGCATCAGCAATGACCCTTTGAGATATCATACACTATCTTTGAAATTTTATCGCACTGTGATGGTTTCTAATGTGACAAGATGGACACCTGGTCACGTTATCCGACGCCATCTCAGTCATATCCCATAATTACATCTTGTTCACTCGACTGAACTGAAGAATCTAACAATATTGATTCCTTATGGAAAAAAAAAAAAAAAAAAAAAATGACTTCACAACCTAAAAGCCTTTGGCAAATGTTGCAGGTGATCATGATGTTCAGTTTACCTGAACAATTAAAATCACGCTACATCCTCGTTAAAACTGAGAGACTGGTTAGACAGGCATGATTGGGGAAGTTTGAAGACTGGAATACTTAATGAAAAAGAGTATACCAGAAGCTGCACCCAGTGCTTTGTTTACTGTCTGTTCTTTACCGGTGTCTTGATTTATATTTCGCAGGTGCCATCAAAGGATTTTGAAGGTATTTTCGAGACTGGATGGCGAAGAGCTGCGGGACCTGGAGAATGAAAAACTGCAGAAGTTGGAGAACGAAAAATTGCAGAAATAAAGGATGAAGTGCCTGGAGATGTATTGTGAACTTTTAGCCTATAATGTCAGCTGGGAGTGATATCTTCAATGTTTCTGCTCAGCTGACCACCTGCTTCTCACATTTCATAGGGATGGTTGCCTCATGAATATGTTACAGGGATGGATAAATTGTGAATATCTCAAAGGAATGGTTATATCCTGAATATCTCCTGGGGATGGTTGTTTCATGAATATCTCAAAGGGATGTTTAGGTCATGAATATTTCCTTGGGATGGTTAAATTATGAATATCTCCAAGAGATGGTTAAATCATGAATATCTCATAGGGTTGGTTAAATTGTGAATATCTCCAAGGGATGGTTAAATCATGAAGATTTCACAGGGTTGGTTAAATTGTGAATATCTCCTTGAGATGATTGCTTCATGAATATCTCCTAGAGATGGATGCCTAGACTCATGGATATCTCATAGCAATGGCTGCCTTGTGAATATCTTCTTGGGATGGTTAAATTGTGAATATCTCCAAGGGATGGTTAAATCATGAATATTTCATAGGGTTGGTTAAACTGTGAATATCTCCTTGAGATGATTGCTTCATGAATATCTCCTAGAGATGGATGCCTAGGCTCATGGATATCTCATAACAATGGCTGCCTTGTGAATATCTTCTTGGGATGGTTGCCTCATGAATATCTTCTAGGGATGGTTGCATCATGAGTATCTTATAGTAATGGTTGTTTCATGAATATCTCGTGGAGATGGTTGTCTCATGAATATCTCATATTCACAGAAGACAAACATTTGATCAGGGATGGCTTTTCGCCTCATGAATATCTGCTAGCAATGGTTGCCTCATGAATATCTTCTATAAAGAATGGTTGTCTCATGAATATCTCCTAGAGATGGTTGCCTCATGAATATCTCCTAGAGATGGTTGCCTCATGAATATCTCCTATTCACAGAAGACAAACATTGGATCAGGGATGGCTTTTCTACCACCTTGTTTTTCTTCTCGACCAAGCTGTGCCTAATATCAGGGTGACCTGTTGTTGTTGCTCAGTCTGATTTATTTGGAGTTATTTTAGAGTCCGTCAGTGTTTAAATAAGGAATCTCTCCTCTCATTCTGCCAGGTCAACAAGATGATTGAATCAAAATCATTCAATTTTTCACCTTTAGCAATCACAGAATGAGTATTTTTGATCAGTATATAGTGCAGGAGTCCAGGGTCAACCTTTCATGTTGGTGTAACCGGACAAAGGAGAACATCAGTCTGTCTGGATACAACATTGAACCTGGTCCTGAGGCATTTTAGTATAGGCTAAAGGCCTGAACAATTACACCTACATGAAATACTGACCAGCAGAATGTGGACTCTCCTGGAATGTTGGCTGTGCATGTCAATACTCGGAAGCAGGTGTGGACATGGTAGTGCGGGCTGGGGGACATTGGTTTTACGCCATTTTTGCTTGACAAATGGCAGCAAAGGACATCCATCTTGACAGCTGTGTTGTACATTTATCCCCACCAGAATATTTATCCTCACTAGCAAGTAATCATATGAAAGTACTGTACATTTTTGCAGGGGGGAGGGGGATTTGGCTTAATGTCACACTCAAGGTTGTTTCACTCATATGGTGACAGTCAATTTGGTTGGTGGAGAAAGCCGGAGCACCTGGAGAGAACCACCGCTCGTTGGCAAGTAACTGACAGACTTCTACACATGGACTCGAACCCTTGCCGGTTCAGCGGTGTGAGGCTAAACAGTCGAAAACGATGCGCCTTAGACCCCTCAGCCACCAAGGGCCCACTGTACATTTGAACAAGTATTTTTGCATATTAATTAATTGTGTTATTTTAATTGTCTTCATCGATGCTCGATGTATGAAACTTTTATTCATATTTTCAAGTTACAAGATTTTAGATATATTGTTTCCGACTCCTGTGTGAGTTCGTTCGTTGATTGCAGAAATAGACAAAGTTCTGAGCTGGACCCAGTGTTAGCCTGTCTAATTCACAAGCTTTAGACTTTCATGTCAGAGCCTTTATCAAGTGATCAGTTGAATTTCATGAAAATTGCTGGTAAATATTAACAATTGGACAATCTGTATATTTACTGGCAATTTTCATGAAATTCAACAGATCACTTGACAAAGGCTCTGACATGAATGTGTCTAGCTCAGAAGTTTGTATATTTTTATACAAATTTGAGATTCAGTATTGCACACACATGGCACACCCACACATACAATGCACAACAATACAAATATACACGTTACACAGTCATGATAGTGGGAAGTGTAAATATATTTTATCAATTTTACCTCAAAAAAAAAAAAAAAAAAAAAAAAGTTGAGTTACAGAGCTCCTCAGAGATCAAATCAAAATTGGGAGACAGAATGAAAGTGTTGAGGCAGTAGTTTTTTAGTTGGGATATACATGTATTTGTTCACAGAAAAATTACCTCGGGATTCAGCTAAACATCAGTTTTGTAAAATGCAATGGAATAACACAGAACATAGCAGAACAAGAAAACTTATTGATGCAGATGCCGGCGGAAACGTTTGTAGCTATAATCTGCATATTACAAGTCGATTACGTGTGCAACTGGTGAATACAGGTCACGATGCACCATTATGGTTACAAAAAACATTGATTTGTTTGACTAATATAGTTCGCGCAAGGACCCATCTGGAAAGTGTGGGGTTAGCCGGAAGTTAAGTGTTTACTGGCAAAATGTGCACATGAACCGCATGTCCAACTAGGACTTTGAAATTAAGTCACTTCATATAGCCTGATGTAAGAGTTCGTGCTGTGGCATTACATGGGACCCATAATCAAGCCACCATTTCTTTATTGATGTGTGTCATTGTAAATCAAGCCTAGATCGACTTTCTCTACACATCGATCCGATCCGCGTGTTTTACTGTTTCGAGTTTTTATTAACTCGCAGTTCAATCTCAAACATTTTGCTGCATCGATTTGGTCTCTCAGCCATAATAAAATAGTACTTAAGGACATTTATTCGATGAATTCATTATAACAGAATTAATATTAATGTGTTAACCACGAACGGGTGATACAATCCTGTCGTTTTACGATATGAAACTAGTTGGATCACTCCACGGCACGTCTGTGAAGTATGGCTCGAGAAAACACCTGTTACTCGTCCAATATCAAGATGGCTGCTCCCATGTTTACCGAGTTCAGATATCCGGCACGCTGCGCTGCTGGAAATTAGGTTACAAAGGGAGAGAAGCAATTGACATTAGAAACTATTCAGAGTTGCTTCCCCTTGTTAAGAATTTACTTGTCATAAACCATATGCCTTAATATAACCATTATTTTATCGAGCCCATAGCATAGCTGGGGAAGCTTGATATAGCAGTCACAATTATGTCTGTCTATACGGCCCAGGTTCAGCAAAGGTTAAGGTCAACGTTAAAGTTTTGGACTAGAATTTTTTATATCCGCGGCCATTGCCCTATCCCCCTCATTTTTCAGATATATTCCAGGAGCTTACATCATGCTATGATTATTGAACCCATTCACTCACTCTGGGAGTATGCCCCCACCCCCGGTGACTGAGCCCCACCCACCATCTCTTGAAACAAGGTCATGCTTCGCCCCCAACCCTTATATAATTCGGGAGCTTACATTGTGCTGCAATTATTGAACCAATTTATCCCCCCTCGGCACAGAACTTCTCTATCTCCTAAACCAAGCCTCGTCCCATCAAGAGCCATTTTGTCAATTACATTTCATGGGTCTTGCATCAAATCGTTGCCCATCCTTCAGACATTGTCGACTAGAGTGTTGCCACTAACATTGTCAACTAGAGTGTTGCCAGTAACGGGTAGATTTTAGGGTTGAAGTGAGCTCTTGTTCACTGTTGCTGCGCTCTCAAGGGCTTGATCCACAAGCCCTGTGAGGCTCCTGGGGGTTCACCTTGGATGTCATTGTAAACACCCTAGGTTGTGCTAAGAATATGCCTCTGCTCCTCAGACAGCTTGTCTGAAGACTAACTGGGGCACCCGTGGGGTCCCCAGGTGTGAAAAGGAATAGGACTCCATCTGTGGGGTTCCTGGGTGTGAAAAGGAATCTGACCCTACCGGTGAGGTTACTGGTTGTGAAAAGGAATATGACCAAAATGCCACGATATGAATGAAATAAAGTGAAAGTGATGTTGAATCGTATTCAATCAGTCACTCATTCGATCTACAGTCAGTTTAGAGTAGATAAATTCACATTCATCATGTAACTTTTTGTATCTGTGACCTTGTCTGATATAATCTGTATGACAGTTCTTTTAGCTGTAGGCTATGATTGTAACTTATACATATAATACTTTAATGTGATAGGTGTTTTCCTGGGGCTATTAATGGTGCAGTTATAATACCGAGGAAAAGCCTGAGCAATACAGGAGCCCGTTGTCAGGGTGACTGATTGTTTATTTAACTGCTCCAGGCATTGGGAAGAAAAGGAGAAGAAAAGAGTCTTCAAATCTTTCAGTTTAATACTGCAGACAATTTGGTGTCCCATCTTTGCCAGATTTTGTCTCACCACGTCTATATTAGCGAAGATAAATATTTTCTTATATTCTTTTATATGGTTAGATGTCATTTTCACAAAGGATTTTTTCTGTTTTAAAACATGAATAAAATATGGATATTATTCCTTGACAAATGGCAGCAAAGGACATCCATCTTGACAGCTGTGTTGTACATTTATCCCCACCAGAATATTCATCCTCACTAGCAAGTAATCATATGAAAGTGCTGTACATTTTGGAGGGGGTGGGGGGGGGGGGATTTGGCTTAATGTCACACTCAAGGTTGTTTCACTCATATGGTAGCAGTCAGTTTGGTTGGTGGAGAAAGCCGGAGCACCTGGACAGAATGTTGCCTTATTGGAGTGTTCATGGGAGAATGTCATAAATGTACACCTAATAAATACAGAAAAACGGCATGCTTAATCATGTAGGAAGAAATTCATATTTTTAGGCTTATTTTTCCATTAGTTCATTTGGCTGGATAGGCTCACTGGAAATTTCAGGCATCTAGTATAAGTTAAACAGAAGTGACCTACTTAATTGTCACTAGCTGGGAAGGAACAACAAAATTAGAGCAATTTCAGCGCTTATCACTGCTCTAACAAGTCCAGACCCTGGACACAGAATGCTTGAGCATATGTTCAGAGCGGATGTATAGTCAGTTCTGTGCAATTGTGTTGGATATATGTGAATATTCATTTAGATTTCAGGTTGATGTTAATTGGTCTGCACAATATACTCGTCATTCTACCATTGTGAGTGTACTGACAGTAGGAGGTACATGTATACAATCTAAAACGACATTAAATCCTAATCACTCGATCATTCACTGTATACAATCTGATGCCATGAGAGGCTGCACCAAGCATATATATCTCCAGTCCATCTAATTAAAAGGATTTAGACATTTCATACTTATTTTTTGTCATTTTCTACTGAATGATACACATTCTATAACCCCCTGCTGCAAGAGTAAACCATTTTACAAATATTTGCGTCATCTGTCCTATCATCAATGGTTTCATTATCAATAAGGAATTTTTCCTGTCTGTCATGCTTGTCTCACTTACGAATTTCAGCTTTATTGAAATTGTAGATGAACCTACAAACTATACAAAATTATTTTTGTGTTACATATTCATTAATTCACTACAGCCTTGCTGAGAGAATTTTAGAACTGAGAGCAGATTGTACTGGGAGATTGGACAAATTACATGGCTCTTTGTGGAAGAGCTAGTGGAATCCGCCCTTTCCACAGTGATCCTTGGACAATGTCTTGCCCTGGTCGCGGTTACAGGTGCACAGCATCTGGGCCACCGCATGAGCTCCATTTCATTGTCATGATTTCTCCTGTATGTTTACAACACAGAGCGGGATTTTCAAGTATGGATAACTGGTGTAAATATGATAATATGAATCAAATATTCCTGTTATTTCAAAGAAAGTATCAATGAGATTACATTTATGATAATTTTGGCAACTCCAGGTCGATAATATACCAGTTATCATTGATTAAATATATCTTCTGGGTTGGAGCGATACCGAAGTGCCCTGATTGATGAACCAGAGCTCATGCAGCCAGCCAAGTGTCGGTGCATCACCCAATGCCATCCAGACAGCATTGTCCGGGGATTAACTTGAACTATAGTGTGATTGCCCCATTATAATTATTCCAACAGCCTATTTTCCCAATAATAGCAATAGAAACGTTTCAGTGCCTTGGGCTCCAGTTTTTATGGAAACCATTCATATGTTGCTATTCTCATCCTGATTTTTAGTGAATTCACTGGAGACTAAATGTTGTAATGTTCCAATAACATAGATATGTGATTCTGTAAATCTAAGCTAATATGATCATGAACTCATTTGTTGATTCGATTGCATAATATTAATGAACTATGTATATGATGTACCCCCCCCCCCCCTGCTCCCTGAAGGCGTATGAACATATATTTTACATAAAAGATTTATCAAATCAACTTGACAAAGACCTCAATCCGATATTTTTTCCATAAATCTAATTCAACCCCACCGATGATAGACTAAAGGTCCTTGAAAATGATTAAATGGTCCTGAACATTACCAGCTATAGCCCTTTGCGGAAAGTGTCTGATCTCCCCCTGTATATCTGCCGCTCTTCAAGATTAGAGGTATTAGAAGCTGCTTCCAGGAAGTAGTCGCCTCCGTTTCACTTTTCAAAGGCACCCGCAATTATTTTGAATAATATATTGATCAACTATACTAGAATATTTATTTGAAAAACTATCCTGTTTATTTTTTCTACATGAACCAATAGATCTTGTATACATGTACATTATCAAGATAGTTTTCTTGAAAAATAGACTATTTAATTACTAAAACTAATTGCGAGGGCCTTTGCTACCTACTGGGAATTCTCTGCACCAATACGCCCCTCATGGAGAGAGGGAGATAAAATGCTCTCTGAATTGGTCTATATACACATATATATGCTACCATACTCCTACATGAATTGTATACATTTGTATAATTTTTAATTCGCTTGTTCATAAAATTATTCAGTGGTAATTTTCTAACGAAAAATAGAATAACCAAATGTCTACATGTATCTGTTGTCGTGTACAAGTTTTGATCAATGACTGTTTGGTAAAAATCAGGTTGTTGTCAAAGGCTTTGTCATATAATTACAGTATATACACATTAGTCATGTTAGTGAGTTAATTAGCAAGCGTGTTGATACATTTTATAACGACATGTCCGTGGTGCTCATGTTTACATAATTAGTAGCTATAACCTGAATATTTTTAGTACTAATTCTATCTCGTGTGATGTACCAATGTTGCCTCTATGTTACCTTTTTCATCTTTGTACCGTCCTAAACCTTTATGAGAAACTACAATGTGTGTTGTAATGGTAGTCTGTGATTACGTACAACTAGTATTTATGATGTATATTTGTGACAATGAATCTGGTTATTTTATATACATATACGATTGGATACGTTTTTCTACCCTCTATATTCAGATCATAATAATGTGGTCTTGTAAACTTATGAATTATGATAACAAAATGATATTATTTTTTTCCTTTTCTATATATTTTCTTATACCAATCACCAACATCAGAATCATTCTGTGCTATCCTGTAAGTTATGTTATATCATTGTTTTGTTTTATACATCCGGGTGCTAAAGGGCCAGGTTGAATTAATCAAGATGGAATCTGAACTCTTTTGAGCTCAACCGATCAGCTGATTTCTTCCCAGTTTTATCTCGATTGTAAGGTATCGGTTTTCAAATTGATCTGGTAATTTTAAAGTGATTTTGAAAAGGACGGACAGTCTTCTGACAAGCTTGTATGTGTACTCTGAGATCGAACTGGGAGGACAAACCAATGGGGTTTGCCAGCTCGAACTGACGCCAGGTGACTGTGTACCAAGAGGTGAATGACGCATGCGCATGTCGTTTTTCTTGACGTCACAAAGGCAACGTCATAATGTACCGACGTTATAATTGTTCGTTTTATGACGTCACGTCTTCTTTACCTGTTGGAGCACTAGCGCCGCCTAACGTGACTGGCGAACCCCATAGAGATCAAACAAACCTGGGACCATTTGAGATAATATTGATCAGTATTGATCAGTTATCGAGAAACAGTTCAAGATATCTCAATTGATTGAACGTGACCTAGCTGTTTTTTTGTTGCCCAGAATATTTGGAATCACCCATACCACAATTCTTTACACGCTCAATAATGTTCAGCTTGTATTGTCACTGCCACATGCTTCTCATCCTTTCCAATTTCAGTGTATTAATAAAAGTCCTTGTGAAAAATCTATTTGATGGTCTTTATTTCTGCTGTTTATGATTTGATATGTTTATGTATGAGTGTGTTGTGCAACAAGAGAAAGTATCCTGGACAGACTCATCCTGGACAGACTCAAAAGCAGTCTACTATGTGGTAGTGTAAAAGCCACACTGTTTGGCCAAAGTCCAATTCATCTGCCCCTACTCGCACTCTCATTAGTCAGTGGTTGAATTAAATGAAATCATTTTTCATCGAAGTGTGATGCCATGCTGTCTAAACAGCTGTCCGGGATATGTGTTCTCGTGCACTCAATTCGGGTTGGGAACCTGAGCCTGTTTGCATTACCATAGTTGACCAAGAACCATGGGACCATGGTCAAGAACCATGGGACCATGGTCAAGAAAACATGGTTAGGCCCGAGTGACAGAAGAGGGTCCATCATCAGACTGCTGCATATTAGTGAACTGGGCATAACAAATTGGGCAAACCACTGTGGCTGACAAACAATCCTCCAACTTAAAATCCAGCACTGTCTGGTTAATATATATACAATCCTTGCAAACAGAAGAAATATTCCTGCACATCTAATTGTGCTGAATCCTTGAATGACTCCTATGGATTAACCATACCAGGCCTAGGCCACTCCCCCTCCCCCCCCCCCCCTCACCATCTCCGAAAAGACAAAAAATTGAGAGTGGACACTCCGTAACTTTATATCTTATCATATTGGGGTCATTTTGAGCCTATTTGCCCCCCCCCCCCCCCCCCCCGAGTAGAGAATCATGGGTAAATTCAAGATTTACTACGTGGGGCACCAGAAAAATGTTTTCGTCATTTTTCTTCGAAATTTCTGCTTTTCCGCGATGAAAAGTAGACCAAAACTTTTTTATTTCACATCACATTAATATTTACTAATTTATCATGCATACTGTGCAGAGAAATTGCATAAATGAAAAATTAGAAAAATCTGACCCCAAAAAATCGACCAAAAAATGCCGTTTTTGAAAATGACGTCACTGTGACGTCATCAAAGCGGCCATCTTGGATTTTTTTCTTACATTTTCTGGTTGAGCTTGACCCAAGGATGTGTTGTGGTAAGTTTCAGCCCCCCCCCCGCCCAGCTTAAGAGGTAAGAAAAATAACGGGGCGGGGGGGGGCGAAATAGCCCCTCCCCATATGCAGACCTGGACAGGTCCCAAAAAGCCCAGGCCAGATAGGGTTAAGAATACTGATCAGCAATATGGATTTGATATTTTTGAAACGGCGGGGCATCTGTCTGTCCATCCGTCCGTCTGTCAATCTTGTGAACACCATATCTCAAGAAGGATTATAGTCAGACATTGTAAATTCATATGCATCTGGTGAAGGGTCGAAAGAAACCTATTTAAAGAGACTGACTTTGACCTATTTTATCAAGATCAAAATCTAGTATTTGCTATATTTTTTGAAGGATTAAAGCTAGTCTCCAAATTCATATTACATATGCAACTGACCTTGACCTATTTTTTCAAGGTCATATACTGTTTATTATGATACAACATGAAGAAATATAGCTAGGCATTCCGAATTAATATGTATACATCTGGCTATGGTCCAGAGGTGTGCTGAAGATGTCTGACCTGGACTTATTTTTATCCAGGTCAGAATCTATTTAGTACAATATTTCATGAAGGATTATTTCTACATTGTCCAAATTTATACCACATATGCCTGGTCCTGAAGTCTATTGAATATCACTGACCTCGGCCTATTTTTTAAAGGTCAAACATATGTTAATTCTAAGATCTCCAAAGTCATACTCTGTATGCAATTAAGTTAGAATAATCCAGAAAACTGTGGAAGATGTCCGACCTTGATCTATATTTCCAAGATCAAATTACTTGATTTGATTATGAGCTATAATATTTAGAGCTAAGAATTTGGTCATGCTCTACCAGAACCTCGGCGCAAAATTTCTCCCACCAATTAAGGCCTTGTCAAAAGCTGGCCTGGCCCAACTTGACCTACAGTCAACCCAACTAGATCAATTTTTTGTTAACCTAATTGTCGAAGTTCTAAAAATACATCTTAAGCATGATTGCTGAGTGTAGACACTAACTGATAGCCGAGGGGTATTGAAGCGCTATGTTTTGAATTTGGTGCTACTGCTCTTGTGTGGAATGGGTCTTTGGATTGTGGAAGCGGAGATTCTTTCGTGGACGACGGCTGAGTATTGAATGACATGGACTAGACGCTTGTATTTGGTGAATGCATAGAGCGATATAAGGACTTCAGTGAAATCTTCAGTAAAGTTTGTATACATAATTTCTCTACGCTAATACGCAATGTATATACAGCTGTAGTGACAGCACCAGAATGAACCAAAATGCAGAAATGACTATCACCTGAGAAATTTCATTTTAAGGATGTCCGCTGGTGGTTTTTGGCTTTGGCAGCCATTTTGCCTGTTTTTAGCCCACCATCACGGTGGGCTGTTCAAATCGCTTTTCGTCCGTGGTCCGTCGTCCGTCCGTCGTCCGTCAGTCAGTCCGTCCGTCCGTAAACAATTCTTGTTATCGCGATTTCTCAGGAACTACTGCATGGATCTTTCTCAAATTTGGTACACAGGTTCCCCTTGGGGTCTAGTTGTGCAAGAAACCTTTTTTGGTCCGATTCGAAAATCCAATATGGCCACCAGGCAGCCATCTTGGATTTCCCCATGAAACCTTGTTCTCGCGATTTCTCAGGAACTACTGCATGGATCTTTCTTAAATTTGGTACACAGGTTCCCCTTGGGGTCTAGTTGTGCAAGAAACCATTTTTGGTCCGATTCGAAAATCCAAAATGGCCACCAGGCAGCCATCTTGGATTTCCCCATGAAACCTTGTTATCGTGATTTCTCAGGAACTACTGCATAGATCTTTCTCAAATTTGGTACACAGGTTCCCCTTGGGATCTCGTTGTGCAAGAAACCTTCTTTGGTCCGATTCCGAAATCCAATATGGCCACCAGGCAGCCATCTTGGATTTCCCCATGAAACCTTGTTATCGCGATTTCTCATGAACTACTGCATGGATCTTTCTCAAATTTGGTACACAGGTTCCCCTTGGAGTCTAGTTGTGCAAGAAACCTTTTTGGTCTGATTCCGAAATCCAATATGTCCACCAGGCAGCCATTTTGGATTTCCCCATGAAACCTTGTTATCGCGATTTCTCAGGAACTACTGCATGGATCTTT
>JAVTVY010050488.1:0-25749 GCA_036873755.1 Hanleya hanleyi
AAAACAGTGGGGAAAAACCCAGAGACCTCATTTGCATATTTTCAGGGGGACAACAGGCCGCCATCTTGAATCCGACCACCCCTAACCTAGAAAAAACAGGCCGCCATCTTGAAAATATGCAAATGAGGAGGAGCGAAAACAAGTGCAATTGACCGCACCTACAAAAACAGGCCGCCATCTTGAATCCGACCACCCCTAACCTAGAAAAAACAGGCCGCCATCTTGAAAATATGCAAATGAGGACCGAAACAAGTGCAATTGGACGCACCTACAAAAACAGGCCGCCATTTTGAAACCGACCACCCCTAACCTAGAAAAAACAGGCCGCCATCTTGAAAATATGCAAATGAAGGGTGAAACAAGTGCAATGGGCCGCCATCTTGAAGCCGACCACCCCTAACCTAGAAAAAACAAGCCGCCATCTTGAATATACCCAATGCACCCAATGACCTCATTTGCATAAAACTCATTAACATAAACTCACGCATGCGCACACACATAGCCACGCCCACAAAATAATTTCTGCGCATGCGCAGTGAAGCGCTTTGGCCCTTCAAGACTCTTTCCCTACTACTGAGGTGGCGCCACTAGAGTTCATTCCATTATTCCATGCTGCAAGTGATAACTTAGAAACACTTGGTCGAATTCCTTTGAAATATCCTACATATGTACCTTTCTGGGTAACATGAGAAACGTTGCGGCTCATCGGATTCTTCTCAAATTTGGCATGCATTTACCATGCCAGGAGCTGTTGCTTGGGATTGCCTTTCGCTCACTTGCACTCACAGGTGGCGCCACCTGGTGGCAACATCACAAATTCGTTTCTGGGTAATAACTTGAGAACTGACCATCGGATTCTTCTCAAATTTTGTATGAATGTACCGTGACATAAGATGTCGCTTGATAATGCATTTCACTGACTTGCGCCTAGAGGTGGCGTCACCTGGTGTCAAAATCTAAATTTGGTTTCTGGGCAATAACTTGAAGACCCTCATCGGATTCTTCTCAAATTTGGTATGCAGATGTCCCCACGATACCATGTTCCTTGGGATTGTATTTTTCCCGCTTCTGCCTACAGGTGGCGTCTCCTGGTGGAAAAATTTGTTTCCGGGCAATAATTTGGCAACTGCTCATCAGATTATTCTCAAATTTTGTATTCATATGTGACCCGCCCCAAATAACATGAACACCGGTGGGCATCTAGTACCGGCAATAACTTGAGGACCCCTCTTCAGAGTCTCAAAGTTCATATGCCGATACCATGACATGAGATGTCATTTGGGATTGTGTTTTGCCTGCTTGCACCTACAGGTGGTGACTCCTTGTGGCAAAGTCTAAATTTGGTTTCTGGGCAATAGGTTGAGGATGCCTTCATATTCTTGTCAAATTTAGTTTGCAGATAATATGCCATGAGTTGTCTCTTGGGGTTGCATTTCGGTTACATAATTTTCATGCTACATGGTAAAGAAAATATATTACAGTAGCAATCAACATTCAGTCAGCCATTCGGAGTTGATCTCAAAACCTGGGAAGGTGGAAAGACCCCTCTGCTTCTTACGCCTGTGAAGTAGCTGTTGCCATCCTCATGAATATCTTCTGAAACCGACAGCGCTTATAAATATTGCTACCATTTTGGCGGGGGACCTAGCATCCTCTGGCTGCTTGTTTTCATAAAGTTTGGTTCAATGTGAAAAATTTGTTGTTAGATCCTAATTTTATATCAACCTGTAGCTGCTGAACAAGTCCTTAACTTCCGAAACAGTTTTAAATCACATGTGAAAAGTGTCCTGAGATTTTATGATGAGATATTTTTCTATTTTATTTATTTAGCGAATATGCTTACGCATATGTCGAAATAGTCGTACTATCTACAAGATAAACATCTAACAAGTTAAAATTCGCCTAACCGGAAGTGTATAAAAAAATATAAAGTAGTGTGAAAAACTGTGTTGCCATTTGGCAACATTGGGTTATAATTGCAACTTCGCCTGTATGACAAATGGCAACATTGGGTTAATCCAACAACATTATTGAGACGTTTTACCATACTGTTGTATTCATTCACAGAATAAATTTTGTTTAGGATTATTACCCCTTTCTATCCCTAGTAATGAAATACCTGCTCAAAAATTCTTAGTCTTGTAAGATCAAGTTCACTCATCAGGATAAATGTGAACAAAAATTCTTCTTTTTTCTATTCCGGCCAGCTTGGGGTTAGTCCTCATTATGTAGCCAAATGGCAACATTGGGGGTAATGTGGATGTATCTACATCAATTCAAAATTACCAATTTTTAAATAGAACTGAATGAAACACATTGTTACCATAGTTAAACAATCTGCTTATTACTTTTTTATATTTTACAGCTATGGTAACAACGATTTACATTCAGTTTCGTTCAAAAAAAGTTAATTTTGAATTGGTGTAGCTATATACACATCATCCCAATGTTGCCTTTTGGCTACATAATAAGGACTGTAACATAGCAGGCCGAAATAAAAAATAAAAACAATTCACATTTATTCATACTTTATGTTACAAGACTTAGAATTTTTAAGCAGGTATTTCGTTACTTGGGATAGAAAGGGTTAAGAGTGTAATGATGTCTCTATCAGGTATGAAACAATGGATGTGTGTAACCTATTTCATTCGGTTTTATTATTTTCTTCTGTGTTGTGATTCTTGAACGAATGTGTGTTTGTGTAAATTCATTATTGTCTCTCATAACTCTGCATATATAAACAGAGAAACATCCAATTCCTGTGAAATATAATATGTTTATGTAGTAATTATATTGTTTGCCATACTTGTACCGTTTACGCTTCGTACAATAAACATATCGTATTGTAATGGATGGTGAGATGCAAGTAAAACACATGGGGCTCTGCCTGGGGATTGAGTCCTTTTGTAAGCCCCCAGAACATAAACAGGACGAAGCTTAGTTTAGGAGGTAGAGGGTGGGCTCGGTGCTCCGGGGGTAGTCGATGGGTTGAATACGTGTAGCATGATATGAGTGTATGGGGTCGGGCGAAGTTTAGTTTTGAAGAATAAGTGTAGCATGGTGTAACCTCCAAGAATATTGATCGTAAGAGGTCACGGAGGGTGGGAATCTCTTGGGGTGTAGAGGACGCTTGGGGTGGTTTGAACGAGAAGTGACGTCATGGCGCGCATGAGCAGTCATGGCTGCTCGGTCGTATTTGAGCGATTGAGGGCCATATCTCATCCAAATATGGCGTGAAGCTCTTGGCGCGTATAGGACGCTTGTGATAGTTTGGACGTCATTGCGCGCATGCGCAGTCAAGGAGTAGTAGCGAAAGTGGGCATTTTGGAGCGGAGAAGAGCGATTGAACGATATTTGAGCGATTGAGGGGCCATATCTCATTCAAATATGGCGTGCAGGGTATCATACTGAAGCCCTCGGTGTGTAGACTACAACTGGTGTGGCTGTACAGAAAGTAACGTCATGGCGCGCATAAGCAATCGAGGAGTAGTAGCGATAGTGAGCATTTTGGAGGTGCTCATGGGCGTATTTTAGCGAGTGAGTGCCATCTCTCTTCCAAATATGGACTTGAAGATCTTGGCCTGTAGATGACGCTTGGAGTAGTTTAAACGGGAAGGGACATCCTGGTGGGCATGCGCAGTCTTGAAGTAGTAGCGAAAGTAGGAATTTTGGAGGTGCGCAAGGGCATATTTGAGCGATTGAGGGGCCATATCTCATTCAAATATGGCATGCAGGGTGTCATATTGAAGCCCTCGGTGTGTAGACTAAGACTGGCGTGGCTTGTGCTGGAAATGACGTCATGATGCGCATGCGCAGTCAAGGGGTAGCGAAAGTGGGCATTTTGGAGGTGCGCAGGTGGATATTTGATCGATGAAGGGGCCATATCGCATCCAAATATGGCGTGCAGGGTCTCGTCTTGAAGTGTTTGGCGTGTAGACTAAGCTTGGGACGGGAAGTAACGTCGTGGTACGCATGCGCAGTCGAAGTGTAGTAGCGAAAGCGGGCATTTTGGGGTGCGCATGTGCGTGTTCGGGCGATTTGGCGGCCATATCTCATCCAAATATGTCGTACAGATTGTCATTTTGAAGCCTTCGGTGTGTAGACTCCGATTGACGTGACTTGTACTGAAAGTAATGTCATGGTGTGCATTTGAGTATTTATTGCGAAAGCGGGCAATTCGGGAGTTCGCAGAGGCGCGTTCGAACGTTTTCCGTGCTATTCCTGGTCCATATATGCAGTGCTGGGTCTCATCTTGATACCGCCGTGGTGTATACCGCGACAGGCATGGTTTGGAGTGGAAATGACGTCATGGGTAGCAGAGTGCACAGGTACGTGTTTGGGCGATATAAGGATCATCCCTTGTCCAAATGGACCGTGTGGGGTGTCACAGTGAAGCTTTTGTGGGCAGATTTTATTGAAAGTTGCGTTAATCTGCGCATGCGCAGTTGAGGTGTAGTTTAGAAAGAGGGTAGTTTCAGAAATGTGCAGGTTGGTGTTTGAGGTGAGTCATCCGTGGTACAAATGGACCGTATGGGGTCTCATTTTTAAGCTCTCGTGGGGTAGACTTCGACTGACATGGCTTTCATTGGAAGTCACGTCTTGCTATGCATGCGCAGTTGGGGGTAGTAGAAAAAGGACAGTGTAGGGGTGCGCAGAGACGTGTTTGGAGTGTTTATGGGCGAAAAATGACGTCATCGATGACGTCATCAGTAGTATAGTAAATATGGCGTACAGGGTGTCATTTTGAAGCTCTTGGCGTGTCAACTACGACTGGAGAGGTTTGGATTGGAAGTGACGGCATCTGTGACGTCTGCAGTGGTGGAAAAATAACAAGTACGCTCAAATTAGGAGCGCACGACGGTCTAAGCGACTACCTACACCTCATTGCTCTAACATATAGAACATGTTGATCCTGGGTTGCACTATGGAGTTGGGTACATGGTTCATATGGCTGGAATATACGTATGATATATTGAAACTTCTGGTGGAGCGTCCAGGGAGACAACTTTTGTACTAGGAATAGAGAAGCTAGGACCGAACCCACACAAAATTGGGCCGATTTAGACCCGTTTGAAAGGGTTCCAATCACTTTGAAGGTGAATTATTGAACCCACCATGGTAACGCCCTGTTTACAATTCTCGTATGCTCTTGTATTGTCCAATCAGAAGCCACCCGTGTCAATCTCCGACTGTTTTTGTCCAATCAGAAGCCGTCCTTTGAGAAACTGCTCTTGTGTTCCAGCTCCAGCGGTCATGTTCGCTCTTGTTCGTGTTCAATAGCCGTCCATTCTCTCTGGTCCACCCCTAAGTGTCTTCGGGCAGTCCAGGGCCCAATGTGGACAATTCTATGTAAAGATTTTATTGTGTAAAGTCATAGAGTGCGCTACACATGGTGTGACTTTGACGTCATGGTGCGCATCAGCACTCGGGAGTATTAGGAAAGGCACAGATACGGGCGGGTGCACACTAGGATGAATGAAAGTACACCCTTGAACGCTAGCTCATAGGGATAACTGGTCAAGGGCGTCGCAACCCATGGTGCGTGTGGTGCGAACACACACCCTTTTTGCTCGTAGGTTGAAAATACGAAAATTATGTAAGATATGAAAACCCCCAGTTTAGAAATAAACTATACGCCAAAATGCAGGAAATCAAGCGTAGAAATTCAAAAAATTTCGACGGGGGCACGTATGTAAAATAAACGAATGTGGATCATGTAATTAGAGTATATGTGTATTAAACAGACCATCATCTATTCATGTAGTTTGTGAGCGTTTTATTTAAGCTGTGGTTTCAATATGTATATGTATTGACACGAACGTAGTTTGTATGTTATATACGGAAGCGTCTAGGGGCCATGGCGAAAAAAAAAATTCTAAACCGGTATCTCGTAATTACGCGTTAGCTATAGGCTTGTTTTGTATGTTAATCCAGAATGTCAAATGGGGTCTGGCTTCAGGTGTGATATTTTTCAGTATCGATGTGTGCTTATGGGAAACGCACAGAAGGCATGTCCGGCAACGTAGGATTCCAGGATCTAGGCGGCTCCTGGACCATCGCCTGTTGGTCTGACAGGATTCGCTTATTTAAGCTTTATGTAAATCAATCATATAGGTACGCGTATTAGTTTCTAATGTTCCATGACATAAAGGTCGTCGTTCTGTATGTATTAAATATAACTAGAAAGTCAAAGGGATTCAGGCACGAGGCGTGTGTTTTATTCAACATCGATGAGTGCTTATATGCGAAACAAACGTAAAAATAGAACCATAAATCTGCATACATTATGTTCAGATTTATATCCGGGAAAACGCTTAGAACGCGTTCTCCGGCGATCTAGGACCCCGGACTTCCGGGACCATAGGCGGCCCCTGGACCCTCGCCTATTGTGCTGTGATAGTCGACCCTCTTATGAATTTCCGCTAGATCCGCCCTTGGGAATTAAAAACCTTCGCATCCCCCCCCCACCCTCTTTTGAAATCCTAGTGAATGATTTGATAACAAAATTGAGGGGGAAATGTTGTCCTTTATTTAAGGCGACACGAAATTCAAAACTAATAGGAGTTCGCTTCTCCAGTTTTTTATATTATACTTCTGAAATAAAATATGTTTTGTGCAAAAGCTTTAGGGTAAATCATACTATGTGGAATAGAATGATTTAATAGCAAAATTGAAGGAAATGGTGTCTTGCATTTAAAGCGACACGAAAATCAAAAGTAACAGGGATTTGATTCTGCGGGAACCCTCGCCCGTTATTTTATATTTCACTTCTGAAATAGAATAACCTATTAGTAATTACTATAAAGGTTAGTACCACATGAGGCTGAGAAGCTGTGGATAGGAAAAATTCCAAAACTTCAACATTTGGTGCCCCGGGTGGGGACATCCTCCCAAGGGTAGTGCATAGGTTGAATAAGTGTAGCATCATGTAAGCTCCCAGAATATGTGAGAAATGGGGGGTTCATCCAACCATAACCATTCTCAGAAGCTCTGAATCTCGAATGGACTGGGCTTCCTGGTATCAGGGAACCTTCAAAAGTCACAATGAAACATACAACCAAGGGTTCCCGATGAGCATTGATAACGATGCACAGGCTGAACCACCAATAAAAACTAATTATAAATCATAAAAACATCATAGCCATCTGGAAATGTAATCATTTCATAAGTCACCATACAGGAAGCTCTGATCAAAGTTTGGTCAGGCCTGACTTGATAGATCTGCAGGTCTGAACACATGTTGACGGACAGACGGGCGCTCCGACGGACGGACGGACGAACGGACATGGCAAAGTCAAGACCCAAAGCCCTATGGGCCGAGGGGTAAAAACTCTATATCAAATTGCCATGCCAGTTGCGCAACACCGAGTAGCCTTCATTTTGATTTTTCACGGAAGTAAGAGTAACTTCATGGATTGAAGGGATCGTGGGTTCGATTCTCGTTGAGGGTTCAATTATTCTTTCTCTGTTGTGGGGGATTAAATTGTCATTACTGTATTATAAAATCAGTTGCGTAAAACGTCAGTTGAGAGTATTACCAATGGAATTTGTACCCTGGATTGTATGTATGTGGTCTAATATATCAAAGATAGTTCTAAGTGTGAATGTTGTGACCTGTGTGTGAAGATAACCAGTTATAAATTGTTGAGTGGTAGAAGGCGGATTACCTGTTCGCAATTCACCGAGCTCTCAATGACAAGGCCAAACTCATCTTTCGAGCGTGCGTGTGCAATTTGGCATCAGACAAATCCGCACAATATATCGCTGTTCATATGCTTTGCAGATCTCTGTAAAACACTTTCAATGCACCAAACCTGTAGAGATAGTTGTCAGGAATTGGTAAAGATCGTTGAAATTGTAATTTTCGAAAAGTGCATTAAGCACACATGACTTGAATTTGACAATATTTCATTAGAAAGTAGCCCCTTTCTATCAGGATTTCAATTCAAGACATTAAAACAGGAAAATTTCATCGTCTTCTCAATGCTGAATCGTCGATGGGGCGATCGGTGTCCCTGATTATGAAATAATCAGAGAACGCACTTTTGAAACAAGAGTGTGTGACCGGGTGATCGGGTGACCGATTTGCCCGATCACTGTACGACTTTCTCGTTGTCTGATCTACATGCACTCTCACACTTGTAGGTAGACTGGACCCAGCCCCTGTTTCATAATGTATTTTAAAGGGGAAACAAAAGGAAGTAACTCTGCCTATTAACAAATACTTGAAATGATTTTTTATTTTACTTTTTTTATTTTTTTTTTATTTTTTTTTATTTACTTATCAAACGTATATATATTCAAGAAAGATCATTTTATTATTATTATTAAATAGTACATATGAAATAGAGACTCATCCAGTCTAACTTGTAGGTGCTCAAGCAACAAATGCCACATCATGGATAGCATTCTGCATGGGCGTTCATCGGGGACGCGAGAGCGAGCAGGGCATGTGCAGCCGTCTCCCTGCCCGAGGCCTCGCTTGTAGGCAAGGTTCGTTCAGCCGATGTCCGTGGTAGATTCTCCTTGTCCGATTTCTTTGCCGTCACATTCTGATTGTTCTTAGGTTTGATAGTTGGAATAGCTGTTCTCTTTAGTTTTGGTTTGTACCCGAATTCAACTGCTACGCTGAGTGTAGAGGTCCTCGAATGATGTCTTTCTGTCAAAATCTGCCGAGCAAATTATACGAGTACTGACCGGTGGCTCGGGCCCTCTTTCCACACCCTCGTGTTGCGTACAAATTTCGAGCAATTTGCAGCGATTTTCTCGTCTTTAGGCCACAAATGAATACTAACACCGTCATCTGCAGTAAAACTGCAACCTCCCACTACACAACGTCGCGGCATATTTAACAAATGATGCCCCGATACCAAGGTAAGCCCGTAGTGGGCCGATTGGGTCAAGTGAGGTATCAATGTGAAGCCTATGTGATGGGGCATCTGCCTGGATCCATCGGTCGTTGTCAACATTCTGCGCATGCGCAGACAGGGAACTGTGGAAAAAGGGTATGGAAATGGACGTTTTGGGGTCTAGGTGGTCCAATCGTGGTCCTATGGAGTCGTATGAGGTATCCATGTGAAGCATTCGTGAAGGCGCATTCGACGGGGTGGGTGTGACGTGGAACTGACGTCATTTTGCGCATGCGCACTAGACAAAGTGTATGAAAATAGACGTTTTGGGATCTAGGTGAACACATAATGGGCCGATGGAGTTGTATGAGGTATCAATGTAAAGCAGTTGCGAAGGAGCATCTGCCTGGACTAGTGGCTCGTTCGTGTTCAACATTCCGCGCATGCGCAGACAGGGAATTGTGGGAAAAGGGAGTGGAAATAGACGTTTTGGGGTTTAGGTGGGCCACTATTGGTCCGATGGAGTCAAGTGAGGTATCAATGTGAAGCACACGTGAGGGAGCATTCGACCGGGTGGACTTGGGGTAGGAATATCGTCATTCTGCGCATGGGCAGGCAGGCCGTAGTATGGAAATAGACATTTTGGGGCCGATATGGCCCACTAGTGGTCCAAATGGGTTGTGGGAGGTGTCAAAGTGAAGCTTTTGTGGGGTAGAGTCAGAATGGCGTGTTTTGTACTGCAGGTCGCGTCAGTCTGCGCATGCGCAGTTGAGTGTAGTAAGTAAAGTGGCCATTTTGGGAAAGTGAAGGCAGGTATTTGGTGTAGAGATTGACCACTATTGCTCCGAATGCGTCGTGTGGGGTATCATTTTGTAGCTCTCGGGGTGTACACCGCGATTGGAAGGATGTTCACTCCATGTGACGTCATCGGTGACGTCATCAGTAGGAGTAGTAGCCAAAGTGGGCATTTTGGGGTAGAAATGGACCATCCTTGATCCGAATGCGTCGTGTGAAATGGCATCTTGTAGCAACGCCGGCCAACGCCAAGCTCAACGCTTCAACGCCCTCGTGAATTAGCCCGAAGATGGGACTTTCTTAAGGACGGCTTCTGATTGGACAAGTACAGCCGAGAATACATCTAACGGGCAAGAACGAATATGGCAGGACCAAATGGCGGTCTCTGATTGGACAAGAGTTTTCTCGAATTGTAAACATACGCAACGCGGCTCCTCCCGCGTGGGTATGATGTAACATTGGGGAGAATAAACTATATGAAACTTGCTGTTGTTGTTGTTGTTCTCTCAGCCTTGTTGTTGTTGTTTTTCCCTCATCTGTCTATATCATGGCGTCAAGGCATTATGTTAGGTCGTTAAGGCGGACGTTGACGGGCATCACTGCATTTCCAATGAATTAGTGACAATTCCATGACAGTCAGAGCTTTTGGGCTAATTCACGAGGGCGTTGAAGCGTTGAGCTTGGCGTTGGCCGGCGTTGCTACAAGATGCCATTTCACACGACGCATTCGGACCAAGGATGGTCCATTTCTACCCCAAAACACCTTCCATCACCCCCCCCAAAATGTCCACTTTGGCTACTACTCCTACTGATCACGTCACCGATGACGTCACATGGAGTGAACATCCTTCAAATCGGGGTGTACACCCCGAGAGCTACAAAATGATACCCCACACGACGCATTCGGAGCAATAGTGGTCAATCTCTACACCAAATACCTGCCTTCACTTCCCCAAAATGGCCACTTTACTTACTACACCCAACTGCGCATGCGCAGACTGACGCGACTTGCAGTAAAAAACACGCCATTCTGACTCTACCCCACAAAAGCTTCACTTTGACACCTCCCACAACCCATTTGGACCACTAGTGGGCCATATCGACCCCAAAATGTCTATTTCCATACTACGGCCTGCCTGCCCATGCGCAGAATGACGATATTCCCAAATCCACCCGGTCGGATGCTCCCTCACGTGTGCTTCACATTGATACCTCATTGATACCTTGATACCAGCCACTAGTCCAGGCAGATGCTCCTTCGCGACTGCTTTACATTGATACCTCATACAACTCCATCGGCCCATTATGTGTTCACCTAGATCCCAAAACGTCTATTTTCATACACTTTGTCTACTGCGCATGCGCAGAATGACGTCAGTTCCACGTCACACCCACCCCGTCGGATGCGCCTTCACGAATGCTTCACATGGATACCTCATATGACTCCATAGGACCACGAGTGGTCCACCTAGACCCCGACACGTCTATTTCCATACCCTTTTCCCACAATTCCCTGTCTGCGCATGCGCAGAATGTTGACAACGGCCGACACACTAGTCCAGGCGGATGCCCCCTCACATAGGCTTCACATTGATACCTCATACGACTCGATAGGACCACTAGTGGCCCACAAAGACCCGAAAACGTCTATTTCCATACCCTTGGTCTACTGCGCATGCGCAGAATTCCGACATTTCAACCCCACACCCAGCCCATCAGATGCCCCTTTACGAATGCTTTACATTGATACCTCATATGACCCCATTGGACCATTAGTGGCTCCCCTAAACCCCAACCCGTCTATTTCCATACCCTTGGTCCACCGCGCATGCGCAGAATGGCGCTAGTTCAACCCCACACCCAGCCCATCAGATGCCCCTTCACAAATGCTTCACATTGATACCTCATACGACCCAATCGGACCATGCAGCGTATTTGAAGTCTGGGGACTACTTTTTCTCCGCGGAAGCTTTTTACCGCGACCGCATCACCGCCAAGCATGACCGCATCACCGCGGAGGAATACAAGGTCAAAGGTTAACCGAACTATAGTCGTCAAAACTTGACACACAGCCAATGCTGATGCAATCCATAACCGCGCCAATGCTGATGCAATCCATAACCTTGAGCTGGTGGCGCCCCCTGTCGGATGCAAGAGTTACCTCCCCCGGCAAAATATGAGTCTATCGGTGTTTTATATACTACTTACGACATGGCAGATATCAGCCACCATATTCCCCTGTTACACTTCAGCACTTCAGAAATGGTTCGCCTGATTACCGAGCAGCATAAGGAGCCTTGGCCTGTATGGACAATACTATCTCCATGCAGGATATTAAACAGGTAGTTAAACCCTGCTTTATTGTCGACAACACGATACCTATCTGCTGTTGTTTTGCGTTTCGATTTCTTCAGATACACCCGTTGTATACCGGAATACATAAAGATCAGAATGGAATTCATCGAAAATGGCCGACAGAACGGAAAGAGCGTGGAAGACAGACCAAGAAGTAAAATGGTGGTGAGCAGACTATGCCTAGTGAAGTTCTTCAAAGCCAATGTGCTTGTTATTTTGATGCTACTCGGTGTGTTACTTGGAGTAGCGATCGGCGTGGGGCTAAGTAAAATGGACCCCAAGCTGAACCAGGTTCAAATCACGTATTTACAGTTTCCCGGAGATTTGTTCATACAACTGATGAAAATGTTGATAATTCCAATTCTCGTCTCCAGCCTAGTGACTTCTACTGCTAATATGGATATCCGGTCTTCGGGCAAGATCGGTCTACGAGCCGTGGTCTACTACATGTCTACTCTGATCCTGGCCTCGGCTTTGGGGATAACTCTGGCGGTGACCGTCAGACCGGGAGAGAGAATAGGCTCAAGAACGGATACATCGTCCCAAACTTACCAAGTCTCTTCCAGCCCAGGAAATGCCTTTATGGATTTACTGAGGTTTGTATAATGTCCATGCTAGCTCGGAAAATTTCTGTATATCCGATTTACTGAAGCATGTATATAATGTCTTTCCCCAGCCCCACACACGCTTCGTTATTTACTGAGGTTTGCAGCATATGTTTGTTCTAGCCCACACATTTGCTCATGATTTACCGAGGTATGTATATCTTTTCCTGTCCCCACGCACGCTTCGTTTATTTACTGAGGTTTGTAACATGTCTGTTCTAGCCCACACATGTGTTCATGGATCTACCGAGGTACGTATGTCTTTGCCTAGCCCCACACACGCTTCGTTTATTACTGAGGTATGCAACATGTCTGTTCTAGACCACACATAAGTTCATGGATTTGCTGAGGTATGTATGTCTCTACCTAGTTCCACGCACACTTAGTTCATTTACTGAGATATGCAGCATGTTTGTTCTAGCCCACACATGTGTTCATGGATTTGCTGAGGTATGTATGTCTTTCCCTGTCCCCACACACGCTTCGTTTATTTACTGAGGTTGCAACATGTCTCTTCTAGCCCCACACATGTGTTCATGGATTTATTCAGATATAATGGCTTTTCTAAGGCAGTAATACAAAGTAGTCGATGTTTTAAAGTGGGTTACACGAGAAAATCGTGCGAAACAGTGATTCCTGGTGTGCCGGGCATGGTGGTCCCTGATGCCGCGTCACGTACGGTAAGGATCTAGTGCCGTGAAACCTCCAGGTACAGTCCAAATGAATGCGAATCTAGGACGAGATGTCGTTTAGTGTTAACACATGCCAACCCAAGAAAGGCCTATAATGAGATTTGTTGGTGAATTGTTTGACAGCGATTGATTTGTGATTGCAGGTTTTTTTTGTAATCTTGTTTTACGAAAAGTTTTGTGTTCCATTGTTAGATTTATGATAGATTGTTAATGTCCTTAGATAAAGCTTACATGGGATTTCATAATAGTTTACCGTTTGTGGCTGATGTGATGTTGACAAACTTGCCATGTTGCCCTGGCAAGCGTGAAGTTTAAGAGCTTTTGTTGTGTCTGAAGTTGCAAACTTGCAAGTTAACTTCGACTGCATGTCATGCTGATCTTTGATTGGGTGATGTGCTTTCAAACAGCCACTCAGACAATGAGAATGATAGTAACACACCAAATAAAATAAACATATTATTAGAAGTTGGCAACTTCAGATAGGAGCTGCAAAGTTACATGTGATGTTTTTGATTCAGTCCAGGCTTGTAATTTACATCTTCATTTTATTAAACCAATTTCTACGTTCCCACTTCGAACTTCCCTTGATAAGCTTATATCTGCCCCCCTCGATGTTCAAAGAACTTATAAATAGACAAGAGACGTCACTGACCTCGAAACCATTTGAATTTCGAAATGTGTCATAGAAGAGCATTATTGAATGACTGACACACCACCATATTAGGAGGAATGACGTAGCTACTTGAGGATGACGTCACTCTACATACGATCGGCGTGTAGATTCTGATTGGTTCGTCTCTCGTTCATAGGTGAAATTTACACCTCGGATGTTGAACACTGAAGGTGGTCACTGAAGGCAGGATCGAAGTGGGAACCTAGAAATTGGCTTGATAAAATGAAGATGGTAATATTATGTGATCTTCTGTAATTCTGTAAGTAGTGGACCTTCATTTCTAGAGTATGATTTTTTTTCTTCAAATTTCAGTATTTATTCATCAGTTTAAGAGAAGATGATACATGAAATAAATGAGGGTCACCATACTCATTATAACGAGGGTCACCATACTCATTATAACGAGGGTCACCATACTCATTATAACTAGGGCTAACATACTCATTATAACGAGGGTCACCATACTCATTATAATGAGGGTCACCATACTCATTATAACGAAGGTCACCATACTCATTATAACGAAGGTCACCATACTCATTATAACGAAGGTCACCATACTCATTATAACGAGGATCACCATACTCATTATAACGAGGATCACCATACTCATACTCACTGCCTCATGTGAAATTTTCCTTCTTTTTCTGTATAATACTAAACACAATATGTAATGAAAACAGCGGATCAGCATGATTTTGTTTAGAAAATAGTAGCTGTACAACATATAATTTTAGCCCGTCCAACCCTATGTCCGGAGGCGGTGGAGGATGACGTATTCACGTCTTTCACTTGTGACGTATTCAGCAGCACAAATTCAAGCACTGTGTTGTGTTTTTGGTCGTCAAATTTCAGTATTTCTAAACGGGTGACATTTGTAAGATATATTTGTAAATGTTAGATTTCATTCGTCGAGCAGGGTAGGGGTGTTTGGGGTCCCCTTCAATTAAACGCAACATATAAAGGTGGCGGGAAAAGATGCCGAAGTACTGACAAGAAGTCACATGACCCCACAGACCAATATTCCGACAGCATATTTACAAGAAACAAAATATGATCCCTGTAATGATTTATATCTCAGTCACGCCTTTATTGTAGCTGTTTCTGTGGACATCTTGAATTACATGAACATACGGACCCTAGCGCTGGTTTGAGCGGTAGTAGATACAAATAAATACCCAAGAGCAATGATGTAATAGCCTTATGACGTCATCTGAATGAAAGTGATGAAATTTGTGACCCGTTCGATAAAGGAAACGGCCCGAACAGAGAACGGCCCGAACAGAGAACGGCCCGAACAGAGAACGGCCCGAACGGAGATAATATTTATAGAAAGCAAGTTCTTGTTCAGAAAGTCTGTAAGGCCCGACGCCGACCAAGCGCTTCATTCTTCACTACTGACCACCGCCACAAACTACAATCACAATGATTTGTACAGAGAGCAATCCTCGAGAACGAACCCTCCACCGACAGTATCTTATCATGTATAGAAAACAATTGAACGTAACATATAGGTCTTAGGTTAAAAAAGATGCCGGTTTACTGACAAGAATTACTATCACCCCACAGGCCAATATTTTGACTGCATATCTTAAAACAGCACAATCTCTCTGATGATTTGTATCTCACGGACGCTTTTATTGTAGCTGTTCATGTGGACGTCTTGAATGACATGACCACACGACCCTAGTGCTGGTAATAGATACAAATATGGCGGATTCCACGTAAAACTATACCACTTTCCGTCAAATTGTCCGTCTCACCGGAAAATGACGTTTGTAACATTAAAACTGACTCTGTGTCTTGTACTGTGTTTGCTAAACCCACAAATGTTGTGTAATGTATGCATATCTGAATATAAACAGTTTTACACTGCACATTTCTTATCTGCAGTATAATAGGGAGACAGAAATGTAAATGTTTCTAATGTCATTTGTTCTAATATCATACGTCCGTCCAACTTTTGTTACAATATTCACAACAAAACAAATGTCAATTAAATTATTCAATTAAAGATTTACAGTGGTACTAGCTTGACCTTATTTAGATATATGTATCATTGTCAGTGTATTAAATACCAATACATCGATACTATGAGCGTTTGAAAAACGTTTCTAATGTCATTTCCGTCCAACTCCCTTGACGGAAATGACATTAGAACTTTTTTGAAAAGGCTCAATATATTACAAAATGGGCGACGACATACACTGACAATGGTACGGATATATCAATATGCTTGGCCTAATTCCACTGAGCATATGGAAGTGCTTCTGTTATTAGAAATTTCTTGTACATATACAAAATAGATTTTGACGGACAAGTGACATTAGTAACACAAATGTTATAAATGTCATTTGTGTTTAGTTCCGCTATACTAAAAACTGTACAAAGAATTCATAGGGGCACTTGTTTATTTTCATCTTATGCAATTCATTGACACATTTTAGATAATACGGTACAGGGAACGTTGTTTGTTTATGATGTTTTCCAAGTTATTGGTGTTACTAATGTCATATTCCGTCAAGGACAGAAATGGGAGTTAGTGGTACGGTTTTGCGTGGAATCCGCCATATCCAAGAGCAATTATATGATAACCATATCAAGTCATCTGATAGAAAGTGAGTGAGTGAGTGAGTGGGGTATAATGTCGCTTCAACATTTTTTCGGCTGTATCGCGTCGGGAAAGGGATCTAATGCTGCCATTTTATAGTGCTGTCCCACTGAAATATCATGCCGTAGGCAGACACGACATCCCACTCAATCACATTATATTAACACCGAGCGAACCAGCCCTTGTTCTATCCTCTTAATGCTGAGCGTAAGCGAGGAATCGACAAGTCTCATTTTTCAAGTCTTTGATATGACCCGGCATGGGATTGAACCCAATACCTATCGCTTACGAGACCGACGCTCTAACCATTAGGCCACCGCAGTGCGGTCTGACAGAAAGTGATGAACAATATGTTACCAACGAAAATTCTCTATCTCTCTTCTTGATCATTTCATTTCGAATATTTTCCAAATTGGCATTTACAGCGCCTAGTTCCTTCGTGATTTCAATATTTATGTTGAAACAATCTTGTTTTGTTTCTAATGATCCTGTTGCTTTTTCTTCTTAATCTGCGTTCGGGTGCATAAGTATGTATTTGAGTGACCGGTGTGTCATAGATATTGAGACTGATGATCAAATAATTGCTATCTAGATTTATATATACTTTATGTATTTCACAATGAGATTATCACTTGTCGCGTGTTGGACCGGAAGACCGGAAGAAACTGACCCACACATTCATTCCCCAATCATCTTTTCAATGTACGAGTGTAAATTAAGTATCGAAAAATATCGCTGCTTTTAATTAGGGCAGCTAACCCTTGACAGTTCATTGAAATAACATTAACCGTTTCCCTCATATTTGGACGTAAACAGTTATATTTAGAGTTATTAAATAGCCAATGGGGGATAGTGCAATTTGTAATGAACATGATAGAGCGGAAGTTATGGCTCAGTGACACACATGAGAATATTAATACATGTTTAGAGCAGCGTCATATCGTACAGCACAATGAATATAACCAATCATAGATCGACACATAAGTACATCTGATTTGTATAATGTCGGGAAGACATTGGATATTATTGGGTATTATTGGATCGACTGGGGGCTGAACCACATACTTTATTCCAAAGTTGAAATGAATGAATGAATGAATGAATACTTTATTCACCATACAGATAATATGTACATAAATGACAACATGGTTCTATAGTTTACGGTACGGTACAAATGGCTGGAGTAAAACCTAGATTGGATCCAGTCCCTGTTTCATGATGTATATTTCAGTGGTAATAAAGGGAATTAACTCTGCTTAAAGAAATGCTTGAAACAATTCATTTTTTCCCCCAGATTGTATTTTCCAGTCATGTAGGTTTTATTGATAAATAGTACATATGAAATAGAGACTCGTCCAGTGTAGAGTAAAACCCTGACGGGTTTGTTTTATCCCATAGTTAATGAATAATGCGCAAAGTTTTAGCAGTAAGAGTGAAATACATTTAAACAAACTGGTGAATAAAGATATATAAACTACAGTATATGGTTTTTGTAGGCATGTGTGAGAAGTAGAGAAAGTTGAAATTGAGTCACATTGACCTTTGACCTCTGAGTGCATTTTATCCCATGATGCATCACTTTCGGTTCCGTTCACGTGACCGGAAGTGACCTTTGACCCCTGCGCATGCGTACGATACCGGATATTAATAATGGTGCGCAGGGGTCAAAGGTCACTTCCGGTCACATGACCAGAACCGGAAGTGATGCATCATGGGATAGAATGCACTCATAGGTCAAAGATCAGTGTGTCTCAATTTCAACTTTACGTCACAGAGGTCATTGGTGCTCAGAGGTCAAAAGGTCACTTCCGGTCACGTGACGGTCCAGCAACAAGCTCTACATAAGACCCCAGTGACTTCCATTGTTAATCTCCCGGAATGCACGTCATCAAACATGGTCCCTGACAATATGCCCAGCATAAATGGCAAGTGTGAAACCCTCAGTTTCTCGACATAGCCATGCAGCGAGAGAAGGGAAATGTCCAAAAACGTATTGGCACGAAAAGAAATACATGAATACAAGGGAAGTAAGATTTATAGTAATAAACATAACCTGTAGGTGTTGTACGATGATATTATTATGACCGAGTCTATGATCAGTGCGACCACAGTATGTCTCCACAAAAAAAATAAACAAACAAAATGGCGGCGCTTGCTGTGGGAAATCCTCTTTTGACATCGATCGTGCTGTCATCTGGATGCAAGGAAAACAACTCTGACTAGGCGAAACCTCTGTGGGCCGAATTCCGGGTGATCTCCCTGATTCGAACATTTGCGAATATGCCCAATGGGGAACCCACACATGAACATATGCGGTGTGGACCGCATATTGTTTTCTTCGAACACGATGGGAGGGGCCCCGAAGCCATTGGTTGGAATTTGATGATTAGTTCATAATGCGTGATACATATACAACCCCGTGGGAGACGTTTTGGGATCTGTGTGGGCCCATAGTGGGCCGATCGGGTCGAGTGAGGTGTCATCGTGAAGCGCTCGTGAGGGGGCATCCGACTGGATGGGTGTGAAATGGAACTGACGTAATTTCGCGCATGCGCAGTAGAAAAGTGTATGGGAATGTACGTTTTGGTGTCGAGGTGGGTCACTATTGGTCCAAAAGGATCGTCAAAGAGAAGCGCTCCTCCAGGGCGTTCAAGTCATAGGTGGGTGCATGTAAAATTAGGATAGGGTTTGAACATATAAGATCCGGAAACACGGACTTTAACCCTAAAATATGGAAAACCCTTATCAACCAGGTCTAGAGGGGTTAATATCGCTTCCCAGCGGATCGGGGCCTGGCGAGAGAGGCAGGGTGGGTTAGTGGGTGTATGTAAAATTAGGATTGGGTTTTGGGGTCTTGACACTTAAACCATGGGGTATCATTCAGGGAAATGGGTTTGGTGGCATCTGCAGGGTTGCACGTAAAATTAGAATTTGTCCCGAAAATATATAATGTGGAACACGGACTTTACACCTGAAACCATGGAGTATGATGGATGTTTTGGGGTCCACTATTGGTACGAATGGGGCAAATAAACTCCACATAGGACCAGGGGGATTCCCCTTCTCTTGCTGTATGGCCATATTTCCTCCAGTACATCATACCCACGCTGGAGGAGTCGCGTTGGGTATGTTTACAATTCTCGTAGGCTTTTGTCCAATCAGAAGCCGTCATTTGAGAAAGTTCAATCGTGTACGACTTTAGGATACGCTTGTTCATGGACAGTAACGCCCGCCAACGTCCTTGCTGGCAGTCATGGGGAGCGTCCTTTGTGAGTGCGTGTGTGTGTGGTGATGGTGGTGGTGGTGGTGTGTGTGTGTTTGTGTGTGTGGTGGTAGTGCTGGTAGTAGCGGTGTGTGGTGGCGGTGGTGGTCACCGTGGTGGTGGTGGTGTCTGTACATAGATAGGGATGAACACGTGTCCCTCATCAGTCCATATGTATTGGTCGACTAATCAACATATCGTGTACGTGTACGTTCTGTCAGAGAATCTTCGCTCGTCACGATGGTATGCTCAGACACATTCAATGCAAACACACCCAAGAGACACCACCGACTCCCGCTATAGGTCCACCAAATGGAGTAGAGCATCCCTCTACGATGACGACGAGCGTCCCTACGCGATGTGGAACGACGTCCGGGGTGACGAAGTTCTTAGAGGAAGGATGTGGCAACCCCAGATCCGACGCGCGTTGTATGGTGTTATCGCCAATGTCAGCGTACGAAACTACGCGATTACAGAATGTGAGTTTCGTCCCAGAAATTTCTCACGACATAGACGAACCGTATTACTTCGATTCCGAGCAGACCAACGTGGTAGTGCTAGTTGACCTGATGAGTGCGTCCAAGGATCTCTTTCCTCAAGGGAATGCGTCCAGATATATTGCCTTGAACTGCCAATACTTTGTGTTGTTCTCCAATCCCATCGACAGAGCACAAATCCGTGTGTTTGATAGTCGAATTTATCCTCAGAACATCGACCATTTCATGCAGGCGTTTCAAGCCGTGACAAGTCGTCCGCACGGCTACCTGCTCGTAGACTTATCACCGAAGATCGGCGAGGGGTCACCACAATGCCACAGCGAGGGGTCACCGCAACGTCATATACCTCTACACCATCCTGCGAGTCCAAATCTGGCAACGCCCGTTCAGCAGCAGCAACCCACCCACTTTATACCGTCAGCCCCGAGATATCACCCAACCGTGAAGGACCAACCCAAACCCGTGCAATGCAAACTCGAGGCTATGGAAGCATGTATTCAAAGAAAGTATGGACGTCGAGTTGGGCGAGACGTTGGATGCCACAGAAAACAAGTTTCGCCACAAAGCGTATTCGAAAGATGAAACCGCAATTTTAGCCCATAACACATTGGTGCCCAGATTACGACGGGCTCTACGTCGGCAGTATGTCGACCTCGTGACTCATATGAAAGACCCAGTCCATATCGAAATCGAGAGAACAGCGTCGATGTGGAAAACCTCAGGCATAAGCTGGACAGCGGCGTATGTCAATGCGATGGCTCAAAAGAAACATGTGTTTGAACGCATCATTAAGATCAAAAGCGTCCCACTATAAATAACCCACACGACATCATTTTCCTCATTTCACCATGAGCACTATGGAGTCCACGTTGCCTGATGTAAACTTTGAACCCAACAACGAGGATATTGTAGCCGAAGCGTTAGGTCAAGCCAACGTCGATACTATTATTGATACAGCTCAAGGTTGGTCCACCGTTCAGCACCAACGCATGCGTTGTCATCTTATCACGTCCAATGGGTGACCCGAGTATGTCTTCTGCTGCATACGAAACAGATAGTACCCGAAGAGGATACCAACACAACTACCCGTGCCCAGAATCTGCTGACCCTGCATGAGGCATTTCAAACCTTTATGGAGACGCAGCTGGAGACGGGAAATTATCTTCTTCAACCCCAACATAATGATGTCCGTCCATAGATGATCGACAATGCATAAGTCTTTGGGATAGGACGTGAAGTTATTGAGACGGGCGTTAAAGCGTAACGACAGGCGTCGACGGGTGTCATCGCATTTCGATGAATTAGTGTCAATTCATGGAATGTCTAGAACAATCAGAGTTTCTAAGCTATTTCAGCAGGGCGTTAAGCGTTAAGCTGGGCATTGGCGGGCGCTACTGCCTATAAAAGCAAGCGTATTTCAAAAATGCGCACAGTCGGCGTCCAACCATCAACATGGGTTATACATGCTCTGAGTGCGAACGTACGTTCACCATACATAACGATATGATGCGACACCAGAAGAATATACATGGGATTGAATACTCCGAGGAGTCCACTGAGGCGAATGCTGATATAGAGACTGCTGAGAGTCCACCGACTGATACCGAAACAGAGACTGCTGAGAGGCTATCTACTGATACCGAGAGCTTGACCTCAGATAGTCAGCCTACATCCCAGAGAAGTGAGCCAGAGCCTACCTTCTGGGATCGTATTGTGCATGAAGCTATTAATACCCATGCTCCGGCGATCGAAGACGCCGGACAGGATAACTTACAACAGGCGTACATCAAAATGCGCCCCTGCATCAGGAAAACAGCCATGGCCATCTATGAACGGTATAGTCTGCTGCCGTTTGAAATGAAAGGCGACTCCACGCACAGGTCCATCTTGAAGACCAAGCGTCACTTGAAAGTGGATATGGATTGCCACTCACCGAGGCCCTATAAAATGCGATCAAAATGCGCAAATAACTGTTCCAGGATATGTTGCCTCAACGGTATCCTGGCCTGTCCGACGACGATTAGAACAAACGGAACAGAGCGAACATGGCCGAAGATTGAACTTTTTGAAATGGCGAATTCTGATTGGGCAAGAGCAGCAGAGAATACATCTAACGGGCAAGAACGAACATGACAGATGCAGCGCCAAATGGCGGCCTCTGATTGCACAAGAGCGTTCTTGAATTGTAAACAAACCCAACGCGGCTTCCCCAGCTTGGGTATGATGTAAAATTGGAGAGAATAAACTATACGAAAATTTGTGATCGAGCTGATCTTTCTTTCTCTCATATGTCTGCATCATGGCGTCAAGACGTTGGTGGGCGTTACGATAAGGCGTGAAGATCATGGCGTCAAGGCATTATGCTAGGGTGTTAAGGCGTAAAGGTATGGCGTTAAGGCGTTGAGACAGGCTTTAGAGCGTTGAAACGGGCGTTAAGGCGTAACGACGGGCGTTGACAGGCGTTACTGCATTTCGATGAATTAATGGCAATTCCATGGAATATCTAGAAAATCAGAGCTTTTGAGCTATTTCACCAGGGCGTTGAAGCGTTAAGCTGGGCATTGGCGGGCGTTACTCTCCATAAAAACAAGAGTATCCTAAAGTTGTACACGGCCGAAGATTGAACTTTCTCAAACGACGGCTTCTGGCTGGACAAGAGCCTACGAAAATTGTAAACACACCCAACGCGGCTCCTCCAGCGTGGGTATGATGTACTGGTCAATGCAGCAAGAGGAGGGGAATCCCCTGATCCTAGGAGTAGTTTTTTGCTCCATTCGTACCAATAGTGGACTCCAAAACATCTGTGATTCTCCATGGTTGTAGGTGTAAAATCCGTGTTCCGCTTTTTATATTTTTCGGACAAATCCTAATTTTACATGCAACCCTGCAGATGCCACAGTACCCATTTCCCTGGATGATTCCCCATGGTTTAGGTGTAAAGTCCGTCTTCCGCTTTTTATATGTTCAAACGTAATCCTAAATTTACATACACCCACTAACCCACCACTGCCTCTCTCGGCAGGCCCCGATCCGCTGGGGACCGATATTAGTCCCTCTAGACCTGGTTGATAGGTGTTTTCTCTATTTTAGGGGTAAAGTCCGTATTCCGCTTTTTATATGTTCAAACCCAATCCTAATTTTACATACACCCGCTAACCCACCCTGCCTCTCTCGACAGGCCCCGATCCGCTGAAAAGCGGTATTAGCCCCTCTAGACCTGGTTGATAGGTCTTTTCTCTATTTTAGGGGTAAAGTCCGTATTCCGCTTTTTATATGTTCAAACCCAATCCTAATTTTACATACACGCGCTAACCCACCCTGCCTCTCTCGGCAGGCCATGATCCGCTGGAAAGCGATATTAGCCCCTCTAGACCTGGTTGATAAGGGTTTTCCCTATTTTAGGGTAAAGTCCGTGTTTCCGGATTTTATATGTTCAAACCCTGTCCTAATTTTACATACACCCACCCATGATTTGATCGCCCTGGAGATGCGCTTCATTTTGACACCTCCCAGGACCCATTTGGACGTTCATTTCCATACACTTTTTCTACTGCCCATGCGCGGAATGACGTCAGTTCCACGTCACGAGTGCTTTACGATGACACATCACTCGACCCAATCGGTCCACTATGGGCCCACCCAGACTCTAAAATGTCTCCCATAGGCTTGTCTTTGTATCACGCATACGCAATGCGAACTTATCATCAAGTTTCAACCAATGGCTTTGGGACCTCTTCCATCGTGTTCACCATCGCGAGACGAAAAAGAAAAAAAACAGGATGCCACACTCCATACCGCAACTGTTCAAGTGTGGGTTCCCCATTGGGCATATTGGCAAATGTTCGAATCAGGAGAGATCACACGGAATTCGGCCCAGAGAGATTTCGCCTAGTCAGAGTTGTCTTCCTTGCATCCAGATGGCAGCACGATCGATGCCAAAAGGGTATTTTCCACAGCAAGTGCCGTCATTTTGTTTATTTATTTTTTGCGGAGACATGGCACTGGACACGACACGCTCGACCCTGTGGTCGCACTGATCATAGACTCGTAATAATAACATCGTTATGTTTATTACTATAAGTCTTACTTCCCATGTATTCATGTATTTTTTTGTGCCAATACGATTTTGGAGATTTCCCTCCTCTCGCTGTATGGCTATGTGGAGAAACTGAGGTTTCCCCACTTCCCATTTATGCTGGGCAGGTTTGATGACGTGCATTCCGGAAGATTAACATTGGAAGTCACTGGGGTCTTATGTAGGGGCTTATTACTGGGCCGTCACGTGACCGGAAGTGACTTTTGGCCCCTGCGCACCAATGACCTCTGTGACGTAAAGTTGAAATTGAAGCACATTGACCTTTGACCTCTGAGTGCACTCTATCCCATGATGCATCATTTCCGGTTCCGGTCACGTGACCGGAAGTGAAAGGTCATTTCCGGTCACGTGACCGGAACCGAAAGTGACGCATCTTGGGATAGAGTGCATCCAGAGGTCAAATGTCAATGTGACTCAATAGATGGTGTAGCAACAAGTCCTCTCTTATGTTATATATAGATTCATATTGGGTAATGGAAAATATGATGAATTGATGTATGTAAAAAAATAATCGTAAACAGTGAATATAGTGAAATCTCTAGATCAGTTCGTTTTTAACAGATGTTCGTTATTTTTCTTTTAAATAAAGTTTTTGGAACAATAGACAAAGCGTTCCAGATTTTGCAGTATAGAATGATATTTGTGACGGGCAGAAGGTTATGTAAAGATTGAGATTTGATTGCCTGGGAGAGATAATCAGGGGAGATAACTTCAATTTCAGCCATTGTTCACCAGATTGGTTTGGATTATCTCCTTCATCTACCATAGAACTGAAGTTTAGTTAGAAAAATAGAATTGATGTAGAATCAAAAGATCTTTTGATCCGATCACAAAATAATTCGGCCCTGACACTGATGAATGTGTAATAATTATAGGTGACAAATTTGAGAGAAATCCGTTCTGTCATTGAAATGTTGCGGAACCAAGTAACGGAGATCGTAAGGACAGGAGAAGGGCGAGAATGGGCTCCCCAAAGAGCTTCGCCAGATATAGCTGACTTAACTCAAATAGTTATATGATGGAGATTAGTCAGGTAGGGTTACTTTCGTTTTCTATGTTTTCTTTGTCTTCTCAGGAATATGGTCCCTGATAACCTGATCGAGGTTTCTTTTCTGTCGGTGAGTGCATTAATATTTTTTGTACTTTTGCTATTGTGATACATACCCCACTTACAGCTGAATCGAGCAAACCTGGTGAATTATGAATGCAAGCTGCATACGACCATTTCCTGTTTCCGCGTTTTCGCATGGATAATATTAACGCGATTTAAACGCGATGCGAAAATGCAAAACCGCGAAAGCACAACGCGAAAAC
>JAVTVY010050489.1:0-27147 GCA_036873755.1 Hanleya hanleyi
ACCGTCAAGGGTCATTTGATGCACATTTTCAATTTGAGTGCATTACCTCTTTAAGTATTAGTTCATCTCTCAAACAAGAAAATGCTGTTTCGAATTCATGTAGTCTCCATGCGTTATCTTCATGTTTCTGGTAATCACTTCTCACACACACTCTTTTCAGGTTCAAGGTTAATCCAGAAGATGGTACGATTTTGGTGGCCAAGGAACCTCTAGACCGAGAAACAGTGTCGAAATATTGCTTGAATCTCGAGGCCAAAGATGGCGGTGATCTCCGCAGCCAGGTCCAACTGACAGTCATACTAAGAGATGTCAATGACAGCCCCCCTATTTTTCAACAAACGGAGTACTCTGGATATCTTTATGAAAATCAACCAACTTTTTTGATGCCAGTTAAACTGAAGGTAGGTCAGATATCACATTGGGGAGCGAATGTGTGGAGTTCAAAATTGCAGTATAGTTGCTTTTAGCAGCTTGGCTATATTAAGAGGATTTCAGCTTCAACTTCAAGCTGAATAGTTCATTTCACAGACTTTGTCTATTATTCGATACATTGCAATATTATACAAAACATCAAAATCTGATTTATATTATGCTATTTTCAGTGTAAGTAAGAACATTTGCTGACATAGCCTTCGGAGTAACCACATATTTCTGTATGAAGATCTGTTCCATTGTGAGGCAATGTAGATTAGATGCAGTTTTAGTTTTTACCCATTTGGCCAAAATTATGCAACATTGTATCCGTATTCTCATGGTTAGTGAGAAACAACAAAATGGCACACGATTCTGTCTTTTCAGGCCACAGATCTCGATAAAGAAGACACACCAAACAGTGAAGTGAGGTACCGAATCAGCAATATTCCAGACACTCTCAAGACCAACTTCACCATAAATAGTACCACTGGAGAGATGGTGGTTGCTACGCCGCTGGACTTTGAGGATTTGCCTTCGAATCTTAGAGAGTCTGTAGTTTTACAGGTTATGGCCTACGATCTGGGTAACCCTTCGCTGAGCAGCATTGTGGATTTCACCATTAAAGTGGAGGTAAATTCACAAGGAACCGTTCATTTAAGCTGACATACATAGTTAAAACCATCTGGGCTTTATATGTTACCCAGTGTTCCATCACTGCCTAACTTAAGGGAACACATGTTTACGGAGCAATTTCAAATGAGGAATTGTCTTGAGACCTCGATCCATCGATCACGTATGCCAAATATCGCATCAATTGGTTTAGTGGTTTCCGAGATTATACGTATATATTCCTTATAAGGTTTTTTTTTATAAATCCAAGATGGCTACCAGGGTTTTCGAACAATCGGATTCACGAAATTTGTAGAAACTTCTTAGGAAACAAAATTACATAAAAATATATTTTGAATATCTGAAGAATGGGGGAGGGGGGAGATTTGTCCAGCGGAAAATGTCTGGGGGTTGAGGAAATATGGTCCGGGGGAATGGGACAACACTTCCGGTTGATCATCTGGTAAGCTGACCCACCTTTGCTTTTACAGGATGTCAATGACAATGCACCGATATTCCACCCAGTTGACTATCCAGCTACTATACAAGAAACTGTGTCACAAGGTTCGTACATGTTTGATAGCCTAACTTGTATTCTTCATTAAATGAAATGATCCAGCATGGATCTGATGACTGTCATTGATACTGGGGAAAAGTATCAAGATCATTCATATGGCAATGTATTTGTTCTAGAGTATAGATGCTAGTATGCAGTGATTCGACTAAAGCAAATTAAAATACAGCGGCGTAAATAAGTTTGTGGCAAATTATTGATGGTAGCCATCACTTGAAATTAGAGATTGTCATTTGCGATAAATGTGTACAATATCGATAAATGAGGAAGACTTATTGCAGACTGAACTAAGAGGATCCCATATAACTTGATCATGGGATGAAAATTCCCACTCTCGAGAAGGAAAGCACATCCCAACTCAGCCGCGATTGGGGTGTATTTTTCTTTTCGAGAGTGGGAATTTTCATCCCATGATCAAGTTAATATGGGATTCTATTCCCCATAAAATTTAAACCGTCCGAAAATACATCCCAGCCGATGTGAGTTTGGGATGTATTTTTCCTTCTCGAGAGTGGGAATTTTTATCCCATGATCGAGTTAATATGGGATTCTTTTTCGCCTATAATTTGACTTATTACTTTAGTCAGTATTTCACTAAAACGAGAGATCCTGAAGGATCTTGGCGCCCACCATTGTCCGATAATTGTAAGGTAATGACAAGAGGATCTTTTTGTCAATTGTTACTAAGAACAAACGATTGATTTGTAATTTTGTTTACAGAATTTCGAATCTGAGCGAAAAAGATCGAAAAAGGGACACTGGAAAACACCAAGATATAATCTTTCTAAGTTTCAGGAGTTTGAAGATTTCTAGAAACTGTACTTATGTCTGTTGTTATAGTACAAGAGAAATGAGCAAAGTTAGTCTGAAAGTGAATGTACATGTACGGAGGATCCTTCATTTTCGTTTTGTAGTATTTTTTTTTCTTTTTTTTTTTTGCACGTGTCATCATTGGGTGCAGGAAGCAAAGATAAATCTCTTTGACACTTTGGCATGAGCTATAAAACATACTTAAGATTTTATAATTAGGAACGAATGCTAATTCTGTTCTGTTTACTGGGCTAGTTTGAGATATCTCACCATGCTCGAAAATAGTAAGATGGTACAATAATTAATACTGAAGGAATCCAGTCCGGGCAGTAATGTTGAAACTTCGAAAGTGTCTGAATCCTGATATCTCCCTTGGATCGAAACATGCAATGGTCTACAGTTGTCGAGTTGTGACATTGTGTCACAAGAGTGACGTCCCTTCATGTAGCCGACCCGCCGGCAGACGAAAGGGTGGGGAAGTTCACTTGCAACTGCATGGACCAAAGAAAACTGATTTAAAATTTGAAGAAATAAATTTTAATTCCGAATTATTTGCACTCCTTGATATGGAAGGTGAAGGTATGGATATTCTCTATAGTCAATATATAGAATATGCCCCACCGTTTGATCCGCTGACTTTTGTGATGCAACGTCCCAACTCGGGAATACCGTATTAATTTGAAGCGTAACTTGGATTTTCAAATCGGACCAAAAAAGGTATCTTGCACAACTAGGCCCCATGTGGCACCTGTGTACCAAATTTCAGAAAGATCCATGAAATATTTCCTGAGAATTCACGATAACAATGTTTCAAGGGGAAATTCAAGATGGCCACCTGGCGGTCATATTGGATTTTCGAATCGGGCCAAAAAAGCTATCCTGCACAACTGGGCCACAAGGGGAACCTGTGTACCAAATTTGAGGAAAATCCTTGCAGTACTTCTTGAGAAATCACGACAACAAGGTTTCATTGGCAAATCCAAGATGGGCGCCTGGTGGCCATATTGGATTTTCGAATCGGACCGAGAAAGGTATTTTGCACAACTAGATCCCAAGGGGAACCTATGTACCAAATTTGAAAAAGATCCCTGCAGTACTTCCCGAGAAATCACGATAACAAAGTTGCATGGGAAAATCCAAGATGGCTGCGTGGTGGCCATATTGGACGTTTGAATCGGACCTGAAAAGATATCTTGCACAACTAGACGACAAGGGGAACCTGTGTACCAAATTTGACAAAGATCCATGCAGTAGTTACTGAGAAATCGAAATAACAAAGTTTCATGGGGAAATCCAAGATGGCCGCCTGATGGACATATTGGATTTTGGAATCGGACCAGAAAAGGTATCTTGCACAACTGGACAGTACTTTCTGAGAAATCGCGATAAAGTTTCATGGGAAAATCTAAGATGACCGCCAGGTGGCCATATTGGAATTTCGATTCAGACCGAAAAAGGTATCTTGCACAACTAGACCGTAAGGGGAACCTGTGTACCAAATTTGAGAAAGATCCATGCAGTACTTCCTGAGAAATGACAATAAAGTTTCATGGGGAAATCCAAGATGGCTGCCAGGTGGCCATATTGGATTTTCGACTCGGACCAGAAAAGCTATCTTGCGCAACTAGACCCCATCGGGAAACTGTGTACCAAATTTGAGAAAGATCCATGCAGTAGTTCCTGAGCAATCGCGATAACAATGTTCCACCGGGGAAATCCAAGATGGTTGCCTTGTGGCCATATTGGATATTCGAATCGGACCAGAAAAGGTATCTTGCACAACTAGACCCCAAGGGGAACCTGTGTACCAAATTTGAGAAAGATCCATGCAGTACTTCCTGAGAAATCGCGATAACAAGGTTTCATGGGGAAATCCACGATGTCTGCCTGGTGGCCATATTGGATTTTCGAATCGGACCAGAAAAGGTATCTTGCACAACTAGACCCCAAGGGGAAGCTGCGTACCATATTTGAGAAAGATCCATGCAGTCGTTCCTGTGAATTCGCGATAACAAGGTTTCATGGGGAAATCCAAGATGGCTGCCTGGTGGGTGGCCATATTGAATTTTCGAATCGGACCAGAAACGGTAGCCTGCACAACTAGACCCCCACAACCTGTGTACCAAATTTGAGAAAGATCCATGCAGTAGTTCCTGAGAAATCGCGATAACAAGAATTGTTTACGGACGGACGACGGACCACGGACACAAAGCGATTTGAACAGCCCACCATCTGGTGATGGTGAGCTAAATATCAGCGACACACCGAAAGAAATGTAGCTGAAGCGCATCATGCCTGCAGCACGTGTCAAGCGAAGTGACTGGCCACCTGTGTTGCACGGGCTCATACCACATAAATGTGTGGGATGACATAGCCCAGACGATGTTACCGTATGAGTATTACAATGTATTATATGGGAATAAGAGGATCCAATATAACTTGATCATGGGATGAAAATTCCCATTTTGAAGGAAAATACATCCCAACCGAGTCACCGAGGAGAGTTTGGGATGTATTTTCCTTCTCGAGAGTGGGAGTTTACATCCCATGATCAAGGTTATATGGTATTCTACTTCCCATATAATTTGAATCATTACTTTAATCAGTATTTCATTAAAGATATCAACGACTCACCAAGTTGTTGAATCTGGTGGAGCACATCATGCCTGCAGACCGTGTCAAGCAAAGTGACGCACTCATCCCACATACGTCTGTGGGATGACGCTGTTACCATATGAATTTTATGCTGTATTATATGGGAAATATATTTCTTCTTCTCTTTTTTACAGAACATTCTGTGACCGTAGTCACGGCTACAGACGCTGATGGAAGACCTCCCAATAATGTAATCGTCTTTGGTATTGAGAGCGGAGGACAGGATAAGTTCCGTATGGACTCCAAGACCGGTAATCTCACGGTAGCATTAAGCGCCAAATTTGACCGAGATGTCCAGGCCAAGTATGTTCTCACTGTTGTAGCTATTGATCGGGGAACACCTCCGCTGACTGGCACAGCAACGGTCTCTGTCATCATCAGTGATGTCAATGATAAACCTCCCACATTCAGTCCAGCGAGTGCGACCGCTTCTGTGCGAGAAAATGCCACGGTTAATACAATTCTGACCACTTTCACCGCCACTGATCCTGATGTGGACCACAAGTTAGAGTATACAATTCTCCGAAACAACACAATTGGTTATGATGAGAATGACAATGATGTGGACTTGAGCGACATCTATGTGAGTATACATGGGCAAACTACAGTAGTTAGAACTGTAAGGAGCCGGGCACATATTTAAAATATGTAGACTGACATTCACTTCCAAAAAAACCTTCAAAATGACCGTACTTGAGAAATACTTTCTTGTGGGGTTCTCACTGAACCCAGCAGATGAACTGAATAAATTTTGTTCAAGCACAGTGATTCTTCCTTGGAGGGGATTGACTCAACGTTATTGTCCTCTCACGTTGAATTTGTTCAATGTACAACTACAAATTGAGATGCCAATGATTTTCAAGGTCGATTTTTTGGATAAGATTATCAAGTTTTATTTTTGATAAAAGGTGGATCATTGCGGTATGCCAGTAACTGTTTCCTATCAGCTATGATGTACTAGCTTTATTTCAAAGAAATTATGAATTCATGGCTTGCATGCATGGATACAATTTTTTTTTTTTTTTAGTACTACTTTGATGTCAACCTGAACAGTGGTGAAATTTATGTACTATCTGAACTCGACAGAGAGACTGCGGAAACAGTTATAATTGAGGTGCTGGTCACCGACACGAAAGCTTTCGTCTCACCAGAAACACAAACAGCCACAGGTAAGTATTATTTCAGTTATATTCCAAGACCACAATTATAATATTTCGAAGTTGAAGTTTCCAAGCATCTCCATGTAGCTACTTCACCTTTTTCACCAAGGCATTAACAAATGAGAGTTTTCTTATGCAAGAAATAATCCTCTTTATAGCTATGATCACAGCTAGGGTTGTCTCATTCCACAGTCACTTAAGGGATCGTTTCCATTATTCGTTTTTTCTTCAGTCGCGATTTTTCTTCAATTTTCTCGATTGAAAAACGATCATTCGTGAATCAGTCGCGAGGATATCGAGAAAAAATGAGAAAAAACGATTGAACCTTTTCTGAAAAAACCCATTCTCTCGCGATATCGTTTTTGAATCGTTTACCCATGCGCGATCCGTTCTTGATCGCGAATCTTCAGTCGCGAGGGTATCGGGGTTTTTTCAAGGTGCGAGAGAATCGCGAGGCGGAGTGATATCTGACACATAGTCCGTGTTGCCGTCGTACGCCGCTCTATCCGCGAACTGGGAACTACATTTAATGTTGGTTGCGGATTTGTCGATGGAAAACCTATATTACTATACTATACTTTATAAATGCGTAAGATAACCAGATAATATATATGATTCACGATCTATAGTCTCCTACAAGCCGAAGTAGGGCGTATGCTGGAAATATCTATACATATACCTGTACCATGCTTCCTGTGACGTCCGCGCTCAGGTTTACTCTGGCGACGCGTAAATGGCAAAATTACATGTTTATTTAATAATCGTGTGAATCGACAATGTGTTCATGTTCAGTCATTTCCTTCATACGTCCGATAATTTCCTCATATATTCATGCAACTTGGTATAAACAATACAGGATGATAGTCGCAATATCTTGTTTTTGTAAATACCGGGTACAGGTCATAAGTGGATTTAAGTTCGTGGTTGATTGCATTATCAGAATGATTATGGCACAGACTTGATAGAGGTGTGAATGGGCGCATGGGGATAACCCAGAACAGCTTAGCCCTCCAGCCGAGAATTTCTTGGTTAATTAAGGTGAAGTGTGGGGACCCAGTAATACTGACTTGATCGAGAAAATACATATATCTTTCTGTAAGCATATCTTGGGTCTTAAAGTATCCACTATGTCTGCGATGGTCTACGGTGAATTGGGCAGGTACCCCGTTAAAATAAAGATAAACACCAGGATGATAAAGTTTTGGTGTAAATTGATAGAGGGTAAGGAAACCAAATTGAGTTCAAAAATGTATCAAGTAATGCTAAGTTTGCTTGAAAACGGAATATATTCATCGCCGTGGATTCTACGAATAAAGCACATATTGGATACTTGTGGTATGTCGGATACGTGGCACGATCAAAATAGAATATCCTCTAGATGGGTTGTTAATGCCGTGAACCTTAGACAATGTGATCAGTACAGACAGGAATGGTCATCTACTATACATGATAGTACAAAATGTGTTTTATACAGAGTATTTAAAACGGACTTTTGCTTCGAACGATACTTAGGTGAATTGTCTTTATGTAGGAGGATAAATATGACTAGGTTTAGATTGTCTAATCATAATTTACCAATCGAAACCGGTAGATATAAAAATATACCCAGGGAAATGAGGTTATGTACCATGTGTAATGAAGGAAAGGTGGGGGATGAATATCATTTTATAGTTGAATGTAAAGGTCTAGGTCATTTAAGGGCAGAACTGATCCCAGAATATTATACTAGATCCAATAGTATATACTATTTCAAAGCACTATTTAATGCAAACCGCAAAATAACATATAAGCTGTGTACCTTTGTTAAGAGGGGCCTAGAGGCCCTCAAAATTAAATGAACAGATTGTCAGGTTAGCCGCCATGGCATTGATAATTAACATTGTATATGTGCTCCATACTTTGTACCATGGAGCCTTGTAGGCTCCATGTTTGTACTAAGTCAGAGCAATAAACTGATTGATAAATAGAAAAACAGTGTAATTAAATATGTATATTTTGTTATAGTAAAACATATATTAGGAAAGGATATCCATTCATGTTTTGGTAGAGTTTTTAAACTATTGAGATGTTAACAAGCTAAAAAAATCACCATAAAGTTAATTTTATTGATTATAAGAATATTCGCGGCAGTGATTTCATATTTATATCAAATACATATCACAGTGGTGATTGCATCGCATATAACGGTTGGATTCGCATATGTACAATACTTTTTTATTTTAATTTTACATTTTGATAAATGAACCATGAATGCTTTAAAAGGGAAGCTCAAGCCAGGAACCACCTGAGTATTACATAATTTCATCTCATACTGGATTAACCAAGCTGGCAAGAGAGAAAAAATTTCTCGCCCGAGTACGATCATCGGTTAAAGATTTCGTTTTTTTCGCAAAATTAAAGATTTAAATGTGGGATTTGAAAACCTGTCGGACAAAGAAAGACGTTTTATATTCATATTTTATATTAATGCAGTCATTTCACATATAGTATCATACACGGTGAGGAGCGTTGTTTGATTCTTCAGCAACGAAGTCACGTGACCTGAATTATACAGGCCATTTGAAACAGGCCTTTCTGCGCATCGTCAAGGTTTCCTTTTTAGCCAAAGGCGAGACCTTGATCGTCTTGCCTAGCAAACCGCGTTCAGCTCACTTTCAGTTTTTTCCATACTGCAATTACTAGGCTTGTGGGATATTTGATGGTGAATGAATACGTGTATTTTCATCAAATTGTGAAAAATAATCAATATCATTATTTTCTTTGAATCATTTCTTTTATATCTATATTTCCCCTTTGCATTTATTAATTTTCATAATTTATTGAAAATATACGTATTCATCTACCGTCAAATATCCCACAAGCCAGGCAACTGTGGGGTTTTGCACTTTTACACTCCCACTTAGGGAGCCGCACAAAAAATCTCCCACCCAGGGAGCTCCAGAAAAGATTAATTCACACAACCAAACAAACAAGCAAAAAAATAATGACAGTTATGAAAAGTTTTACAAATAGCCCGCGCTATATATTAATAATTAAGTGCTTTTGAAGAATTAAAAGCCCCGTATGACAATGCTATATTCAATACAGCGCCATCTATCTACACAAGGAAAATGGTGATCTTAGGACAAAAAACCACGCGAACAGCGAAAATCGGACGAATCAACTCAAAATTTCAGCACGCACAGATGCCAAAAACGTTCACGAAAAATACTACACATGAAATCTGGAATAATACCAGCTTTAAAACACAGAAATACTCAAAATAATAGACGAAATTGCAAGTGCAAATGACTCAATCTGACCATATCCGAGCCTGTGTCCCGTACAAAATATATGTAAATATGAAGTTATAATTATATGTATATATCGTTCACCATTATTCCTATGTATATATATATTTTTTTTAAATTTCTTTCAATATCCCCATCGTATCTATTTAACCGCCAACTGAACTGAAACACGCTATAGTTTTACACAAGGCAAAGAAGAATGGAAAAGGAAGAAGTAAAATGATCGAACTTATAGGCTATAGTCTGACTGAAGTGTTTATGATATACATGTAGAAACTCGAACGTGTATGCGGGTCAGTCAGGCTGAACCTTGCCGTACTACTTTCGGCTATAATCCTCAATCGTTTTTTTCAATCGCTTATATTTTCTCGATTAAAAAACCATTGAATCGCGATATCGCTTTTTATTTGAGAAAATTTTCTCGATTGAAAAACGATTGCCAACAGAAAAAAAACCATTCGAACAGCGATCGCGAATGAATCGTTTATTTTGAAGAAAAAAACCCATTCCCTCGCGACTTTCCGGAAATTTGACGAAATAAACGATTCATTCGCGAATGATAACTGGAAACGGTGCCTAAAATCTCAGAACAGTTTTTCATTACTCAGTAGACCTAAAGCCTGATAACATTTCATCCCTCTTTCAATCATGTGATAATTTGTGCATCCATTCATCACACACTACATGTGTCACCAGGTATGAAATCCTATATGTAAACTGACACACAAAATTAAAGCTTGCTCTTCTGGCAGTGCCAGTCCAGGGACCTCGCATTGGCAATTAAATTGACGTCCTGTTACATGAGAGAGGTGTCATGGTAATTGAATTGTATTATTATCCCCACCTGTCATTTATTTGTCATGGATGTACATTGCATCATGGGATTGAAGTGTGATAAAACAGCATCAGGCTTTAGGTCTGTTGATATTAGTCGTGGATAATCACTACTTTAATTCTGAAATTGTGACTTGTAGGTACTGTCAGAATAACCTTGTTGGATTACAATGATCATCCCCCGGATTTCTCCCAGCCTGGTGATTATAATGTGAGCATCTTTGAGGGGGCCAAGGAGGATTCGACAGTGGTCCGTTTCTCAGCAACAGACAAAGACAAGGATCAGACCATCACTTTTGGAATCCACGATCTATGGGATAAATTTAAAATCGTTGACCCTACACAGGGTAGGTTATTACATGTAGGCTAATCCCTCTGATAATTCGATCACAGGATGTCAAATTTTCCACCATGAAATATGGAGGTGATTATATTTATTAGAACAGAAAGTTGACAAAATGGTACAAAATCATGCAGATAACCCATTATTTCTTCGCTATTCCAGTGATTTTAGAGGTTGATCAAATTTATTAGAACAGCCAATTAAATTGTGTCCCCGAAGTTGGGGATGATTGAATTTTGATAGTGAGATTACCATATGTGAAATGCATTGTCGAACGGGATAATTGGTCGTATTTTTCATCAGATAGAAACATCTGAAAAAGTCGACTCAAATAACAGTAATATTCCAAGTTTCACACTTAAAAATAACTAGTTAAGTTGAGTGAGAACTGTTCAGACATCAACAGTTAGCCTCGTCCTGTATCTCTATCTCTATTTCGATTAGCAAAGTGTCTCGACTAACTTTTTTGGTCAGAGTGAGTCCTCAAGACTCTCCTATGGATTTATAACCGAGTTCTTATTCATTTCAGGTGTGGTGACGTTGAAACATCTCCTGGACAGGGAAAGAGAAGATTATCATGAGTTCATCATAACAGCCTATGACGGTGGCGTACCTCAATTGACTTCTAATGTGACAGTAAGGGTGACCGTTTTGGATGAGAATGACAATATACCCAAGTTTATTACGGTTGATGTCAAAAAGACCCTTCTAGAGAATGTGACGGTGGGAACTGGTGTAACTACCATGTCTGCTACTGATGAAGATACTGGCGACTTTGGGGAGGTTCATTATTACATTGACAATGGAGCAGATGGAAAGTTTGAAATCAACAGCACAACGGTATGTTTGATACGCTGCCAGATAATGTATTTCTCTCACACTCGAGATTTTTGTTACATACTTGAGATTACGGGCTACACCATCGGGTTGATACTGACCATTTGTTAACAGCAAAGTAAAATACAAAAGCACATGATCCAATGAACGAATTGAAGAATCCAGTTATTTTAGTGTGGGAACTAATCAGATGTGGCTTTCATGGAACACCTCTGATCCAATGAACGAATTGAAGAATCCAGTTATTTTAGTGTGGGAGCTAATCAGATGTGGCTTTCATGGAACACCTCTGATCCAATGTTAATCACGACTTCTGAGTGCATAACTTTACAATAGAATGAGACACTGCCATTATAGTGCATATCTGGAAAGGATGTATATGAAGTTATCTCACGTGCCACTCGGCAAACCTGCAGTAGGATAATAAAATGTAGTAGAAACCGCTGCCATTATTATGCCAGACAAATGTGCAAGAAAAAGAAATAATGGAATTATTCAGTTGGTTATTTCTATCTGATAGTAGAATGAATTTTATGGCTGTGTCCCACTGGTCCATGAATGTAGATTGGGGTTATTTGTTCACAAGTATTTTGATGTGTATGATGTCCATTTCCCAGGGTCTGCTGTCCGTGAAGTTAAAACTGAATAGAGAGGGAAAAGGCGAATACATCCTAAATATTGAGGCGAGGGATAATGTTCATGACTCTAACCCCAGTAACAGGAACAGTGCCTATACTACGGTGACCATCACTCTGGAAGATGTCAATGACAACCCCCCTAAATTTAATGGCAGTACATTCCGTGTACCGGGAGAAGTGTTGGAGAGTGAGCCAATCGACCGTCAGGTTTATCAGCTCCAGGCCACTGACGCTGACGAGGGCCTCAATAGCGAGATTGTTTACAGTCTGGGTGAAGGTAGTAATGCTACCAATGAGATCAATAAAACCTTATTCCGTATTGATCCGTCTAGTGGTGCAATAATTGTGAGAAGAAGCCTTGTGAATAATGTCGCTCAGCGCTTTATGACTGTAGTGGCGACGGACAAGGGGTTGCCTCCCCTATCGTCCAGTGCAACAGTTCTTGTGTACATATGGGACGTGAACAGCCACACGCCACAGTTTGTCAGTCCGGATAGGAATCCCAAGACAATTTACCCTGTGGAGGTATGGAAGCTCTGTACCTGACTCTCTCTCTCTTTAAAGTTAAATGATCTCTCATCTATCTGTTAACTGGAGCAGGCAAGTAACTCAAGCCATCCAATGTTTAAACGTTTAGGCACATGAGTTGAGAAATTACAAAGGAAACTACCGTTAGTATATTTTGTGACAACTCTACACTCATTGATAGATTGTCATGAAAACCAATAAATCACCCATTGAGACAATACATGTACGTCATTGTGTCACAGAATAACGGATCAAAATAAATAAATACCAGAACTGAAGGAAATTGGCCAAAGCATAATGTGAATCACATTGTGCTCCTCCCTATTATGATGTGATTGTTTTGATTCCTCCACAAACAGGAAGAAGGTCCCGACCAGCTTTTGTTTACAGTCTCAGCTACAGACAAAGACCAGGGACAGAACGGAGAGATTCGCTACTACCTGGAGGAGCCTAGTGACTATTTTAAGTTAGACCCTGTTACTGGTGAACTGAGGAATATAGAAAACCTCGACTTTGAGACTGAGCCGAACTATTTCTCAGTAAGTAAACACTTCACCAATCAAGTGTTTCAAAAACATTTGCTGGTAGTTATCTCCCTTGCATTACAGTTATTATGTCTCCCCCACAACATAGTTGAGGGTCAAATATCTTCAGCGAGCTACGGGGGTTGAAGCCCCCCCCCCAATAATTTGGCCAACTTATCTAAAATTCATATATCAACGCAAAAATACTTCAACGAATACATATTTTTGAAATGAATGGTAAAATGAATTGTCTGCGTCGCATATATCTATATCGCATAACTTAAACTATTTACAACTGTCTAGCATTAGTGGGCTAGCCAAAGCTCTAGGATTTTTTTACCGGAATGGTTTAGTGATTTTTAGTTTCACAAAAAGTTAAAAGTGTTATACCAAAAAAAGATGGTAGAGATAGAGGACTAAATCCTCACACCATGTATGTATGCCGCCAATTACTAAGACGAAATGCCGCTAATAACATATGAGTCATATGTTATTAGCGGCATTTCGTGATTATGACTCCTATATGTCCTGGACATTTTGTGATATCAGCGAAGATAAAATACTGTTATTTGATTGTTCAACCTTGCATTCATCAAAATCAGAAAGAAAATGGACTAGAATAGAAAACACTTATTCACATGATTTACAGGTTGTATTCGTAAAATGCTGCTCTAGTACACGTTATAATAGCCAGTCAATTATGACTGCATGACTACTCCAAAAATCGACCAAATACTCGCCTCCAAATCTCGCTGTTGATGACTTCCTTCGCTACATGTATATCAACCAAGTTGTAGGCCTACGTATTCCATCACCTTGGTTGATATAGCGAAAGAGTTCGTCAACAACGAGAATCGGTTCCTCTTTATGGACATACAGGAGCATGCAGTGGACCGAGGTAAGTTTTCAACCCACGTTCCGGTAGCGCAGAAGTTGAACGTTCGCTGACGGCGGTAGAATTTTCAATGAATCGCAAGGAGAGAAAAGGCTCCCCAGCAAGTAGAAAAAACCTCTGTGCCAGTGACATGATCAAAGCTTATAAATCTTTGGATTGAATACATATAGATTGATATATATTTAAATTATTTATACTCCCGAACATCATTTTGCTTGACAATGAATATTTAAAAAATGTTGGGAAAACAGGCAACACAAATAGAGTTTACATGGGCGAGGATTTCTTGTTTTATTGCTCGGAAATACGCTAGAACGCCTCTTCGGCCATCTGAGACCCCTGCAGCTTCCGGGGCCTAGGCGGCCCCTGGACCCTCGCCTAATTGTGCTGTGATGGTAGCCCCGCCCCCCCAAATCATGAATTGATTCCGCCGTGTCTGAAGTTACATTTATTTTTCACTGGAGATTCAACAATTTTACAATTTTCACCAGAACTGATCCGAGTGTGTCTATTTACGAGGTTGTGTTTTTTGTTGGAGATGTCACTGGTTGACTGCGGTCACCATTTTCACCCTCTCAGTCCATAGGGCTGTGGGGGCTTGTCGTTGCCATGTACGTACGTCTGTCCTGGTGTCCGTCCGTCCGTCCATCAACATGTTCTTGTCCGCTGAATATCTGCAGATCTATCAAGTCGGGCCTGACCAAACTTTGGTGAGAGTTTCCCGGATGTTGACTGATGAAATGATTAGCTTTTCAGATGGCTATGATGATTTCATAATTTTTAATTAGTTTTTTACCCCTCAGCCTATTAGCATATTGTCGCCAGCATGTACGTCAGGTCGTTCGGTCGTACGGTCATCCGGTCGTCAACAATTATTGTGACTGGCCTAGAAGCCAGAGCGTTGCTTCTAGAGACTTCAAATTTGGTATACAGGATTGTTGGGTGGTCAGCCTATCGAATTTGGGTAATTTGTGATGAATTTTGCAGTTTCCATGGCAACGTCACGGAAAATTCGTCAACAGTTTTTGTGACCGGTCTAGAAGCCAAACCGTTGCTTCTAGAGACTTCAAATTTGGTATACAGGATTGTACAAGCCTATTGAATCTGGACTCGATTGGTTAGAAACTTTGGCGACCATCTTTAATTTATACGAAACCGTCACAGCTTTCTCGTTACCAAGATATCTTTAGAATGACTTATCCTAGGCACACCAAACTTGCCGTGCACATCCATATGCTCGTGATCCAGAACCCTATTGAATCTGGACCCGATTGGATGGAAACTTTGGCGGCCATCTTTAATTTATGCGAAACCATGACTTTTGTGTATCTCGGAAACCATTTCGCTGTTCAGTGTGAAACTTGGTATAGATTATCGATACACCAAGAAACTTTAAAGGAATGACCAGACCAGTTTCCCTGATTGGGTGAAAGCCTTGGCGGCCATCTTTTATTTATGCAAAATCTTTAATGATGTATTTCTCTGATACCATTGAAGTGTTCTATACGAAACTTGGTATACAGCATCGATGTATCAAGAGCCTTACAATGAATAACCACATCAGTTCTTCTGAGAGGCGGGAAGGATGGCCGGCCATTTTAAATTTATGCAAAATCATTAATGATCTCTATCTCTGATGCCGTTCAAGTGCTCCATGTAAAATTTGGTAAACATCATCGATGCATCAAAAGACTTATGATGAATGACAGAACTGGTTTCTCTGATTGGGCGGAAATCTTGGTGGCCATCTTTAATTTATGCAAAACTTTAATGATGTATATCTCTGATACCATTTAAGTGTTCTATATGAAACTTGGTATACAGCATCGATGTATCAAACGACTCGCAATGAATAATCACATCAGTTCCTCTGAATGACGGGAAGGATAGGCAGCCATCTTTAATTTATGCAAAATCATTAATGATCTCTATCTCTGATACCATTCAAGTGCTCGATGTAAAATTTGATATACATTATCATTGCATCAAGAGACTTACGATGAATGACAGAACTGGTTTCCCTGATTGGGCGGAAATCTTGGCGACCATTTTAATTTATGCAAAATCATTAATGATCTATATCTGATACAATTTTAGTGCTTCATATGAAATTATAAATCATCGATACATCAAGAAACTTACAATGTAACAGGCACAGTTCCAAATGAATAGTTCTGTATCAGGTTACAATTCTGGACATTAACAGTTCATGGTATCACAGTTCGCACAGTTCAGATATATGTATTCAGTTTGTACTACAGCGTACTTCATTTCACGATAGCACACAGTTCACCAACACAGCTCGAATAGTTCTACAATTCCGGGCGAATAAAGTATTGCGGCGTACAGTTCTTTGCGACGATAAGGCACAGTTCAAGTAAGTACACAGTTCTGGCCGATAAATGTGTACAGTCCTAGGAACACAATTTCACCAACTCCGGCCAATATTATTCCAAGCTCTGCTACGGCTATGAAGGATCACACTCACCTGCAACGACACAACATTATCATTTTACAGCAGTTCCCCGTTTTGGCGGACCACAAGATAAGGTCGAAAAGCTCGAAGCTCACCAGCTTCCTTCAAATGCGACTTGACAACAAGACGGCCATCTGTGTTCCACGCTGACGTAACAATCAGAAGCACGTGGTTTTCAACTCGCCAAATAATACAGTAAATAGTCCCACTAGCAAACCTTAACAGTATACATTTTAAAACACTTATTCATGGTGATGAAAATAAAAAAACAATTTTGAATCTACAATTTACAATGAATTTGCAGCGTTTGTCCTACATGGACCGCTCAGGCTCAGCTGAGAAGGGACCATCTTACAAAATCTTCAATAAGGGGTCGTCTCAAATTGACCCAGTTACATACAATTAATGACAATCAATTTCTCTGATCAGGTGAAAAACTTGATTGCCATCTTTAATTTATGCAAAATCTATACCTCTGGTACTGTTCAAGTGTTTCATGCAAGACTTTGTATACATCATCAATACATCAAGAGACTAAAAATGATAGCTAAACCGTTTTCTCTGATTGTATGGAAACCTTGGCAGCCGTTTTCAATTTATGTAAAATCATTGATGATCTATATATCCTGTGATACTGTTCAAGTGTTCAGTATGATGCTTGGTATACATCATAGATAGACCAAGAGACAAGTAATGACTGCCGGTATCTCTGATTGGACAGAAAACTTAGCGGCCATTTCTGATTGCAAATTTTTTTGATAATCTGTATATTTGTCACTTGATGTTCCTGATGTTTTCAAAGTAGTATGGTTCAAATTTAATAGATTGTGAATGGCTGGCACCCAGAGCCGAGGGATTTTAGATGCGCAGCTCCGTATTCCTATCAAAAACTCTGTATTACTTGGCTCCCACTGAAAATCGGAAGACTTTTATTATTGTTCAGATTATTATTAGGGTTCAAAGCAAGAATGGCTTGAAGCCTTTTGTTTTTGTTCAGAATATTTTTGTTCTTCCGCCATATTTTTTGCACGTGATATGTCAAATTATTTATTATAGTTCTCCAATGCATCCAACATCCCACACTGAATTTATCATATTTTAATCTTTTACAAGCCACTGCTAAAGCATCTTCTGCATTCAACCAAATCTTTCAGGCTTTTATATATGCATTTTCCATTCATTGTGTACCAATATACACTGACTAAAACTGTCTGGCTGAGGGGTTGCTGCTCCTATTAGGTGCTGCCTCATGTTTTATTTATTGATGGCTCCGCTTGTGCACTGTTATCTATGCCCATCGGGTACTCTTGTTTGGATGTTTCGTCGTGACTTTTGAAGGTTCCCTGATACAAGAAAGCCTGGTCCATTCAAGATTATCATTGGATGGAACCCATATATTCTGGGAGCTTACATGAAGCTACACTTGTTTAACCTATGCACTACCCTCGGGAGGATTTCCCCACCCCTGGGGCACTAAATGTTGAAGTTTTGGACTTTTTCCTATCGACAGCTTCTCAGTCTCCTGTGATATGTATGAGGTGCAGTGTACATTGTTTTTTCACAGACACATGCTGAATCAGCTACAATTTATTCCTTTATAGTAATAACTCATACGTTGTTGACATTATTTTATTTCAGAAGTACAAGAGCAAATAACCGGCGGGGGGTTCCCTATGATGGCCGAGAGGGGCCATCGCGTCTTTCATTTCTAATTGAACGCGATGGAGCGATGGAGCTATGCGATGGAACGATGGAGCTATGCGATGCGCGATGGAGCTATGCGATGGAGCGATGGAGCTATGCGATGAAAAGTCGCGCTATGCGATGCGCGATGAGGCTATGCGATGGCGATGCTATGCGATGAAGCGATGGAGCTATGCGATGAAGCGATGGAGCTATGCGATGGAGCGATGGATGCTATGCGATGGATGCGATGGAGCTATGCGATGAAGCGATGGAGCTATGCGATGGAGCGATGGAGCTATGCGATGGAGCGATGGAGCTATGCGATGGGGCTATGCGATGGAGCTATGCGATGGAGCGATGCGATGGAGCTATGCGATGGAGCTATGCGATGAAAAGTCATTGCGCAAAGTAAGAAGCAAACAATACAATATCTTTGAGCGTGACAAGAGTAATCCATGTCAGTGAAGGATTTTATCGGGGAATATTTGGCTAACACAGTAGAATAATCACCTGCTGGGCTCTTTTTTCGATTTATCGCATATTAAATTGGATCGGTTTCGCTGGTAAAAACCGAAATTACTCGAAAACCGTACATCATAGAATGGCGAGATTTGGACATAATTGGGATGGCATAGTGTGTTCGGTAAGTTTAATGATATTTCTTCGGTTTTGGGGCTCTAGTGAGAAAACTAAGAAAAAACGAGAAAAATGAGAGACGCGTTTCTAGATGGAGCTGTCGATTTTCACGCAGTTATATTTGATACTTTTCTTGAAATTGACATTTGAAAATGATCGGTAGAATTTACGAAGAGCAAAGTTCAAATATGAATGATAGACTTAATTATATTCAAAGTTTAAACGTATGAACATGTCTAGAATTCTTAAAAAACAGGCTTTCTAAAAATATATAGTTTTATATACATAATCTATAAAGCAAAGGCGAGAATGAGAGAAATGTCATTGAGCGAGTGTTGATCAGTACAGGTGGATAGCTTAACTTACAGTTTTGGAACAATAATTCTGCCATATTATATCAAGGCGAGAAAACGTTATAATCAGCCTGTTGTGTGAAGATGGGTAGAACGAGGTTGTTTAATGGGGAGCGGTTATGGGAGGATGGAATAAATTTTGTTCGGAAAAATTACATGAAAATCTCTGGTGCGAGAGCCGCACGAGCGGAGTATAGGCGACTTTTACGTATAAGCTTACGACCTTGACACATTTTAACGTACACAATACTGTTATTCTAAATAATGCCCCGAGAATAAAATCCGTATAGTTCTTAAGCCCCGCAGAAGTTTACGGTACAGCCTTCTCCTTTTCACAAATACTGTCCACCATCTTCCCTGAGGGAAGTCGATGAACTTGTGATATAGCCGACATGCCTTCGGTGAGATACCTGCCCACCTACACACTTTTAACGTTGTTTTTTTTCTAAAGATATTCTGTCAATGTGTTACGTGAACACCTGGTATGCAAAACCCTGAAAATTGCCCATTTGTCATATATTATTCAATGCAAACATATAGTTCATTCTGTTCGTTGCAAGGAAAAGGGGAAAACATCTTGGAACTTTTTGACCTGTGATTAAAAAATACAAAGGATGGCAAACGTCGACTTGATTGGCTAGCGTTGATGGCGGCGTGCAGATCACATAATTTTGTTTACACGGCTGATGAGCATACTCAAGCCTAAAATCGAGAAGTACGTTATAAAGCTCCCATGTATGTTTACTAACTCAGTGAATTTGGAATTGTCGAAGCAATGGAACGGAACTGGTCGCCAGCAAATTCACGAGATAAGCACATTACACTGCAGAAAAAATTACCAGCCTATTCCGGTGTCACACTGGTGAAAGAAGATGTCATGTTTACATGCGAAAAAACCCTCTTGCTGTCCCGTCTTTGAAGCGAAAAAAATATTTCTCCATATCAACATAGAAAGCTGTGTTTCATGCGTAGTAAATAGCTTACACGCTTAAAACTAGAGTGTTGAAACTTACTCGTAAAGTGTTGAAATGACTCTTTAAGTGTGTCCACAGGGACTGCTCGTTTAAGTGTTGTCCCTGTGGACACACTTGAAGGGTTATTTCAACTCTTTACGAGTAAGTTTCAATACTTTAGTTTTAAGCGCGTAGTTTTATACCATAAATGCTCGTATTCAAAAGTGACGTAAAACCGCATCGGTGAACGTTTGAAATTGAAGTTTGGTTGTTTTAATATCTTCTGCATACATTTGAACACCTCCAACCGAAATCTAATGCAATGTTCTTATCTACCGTGATCACATATTGAAATTTTCATGTTTAAAATAATTGTTAATTTCTCTGTTCACTTTGGCGATGGTGTTTTCGCATTGTAAGACTGTTTTTCAACGAACATGCGCAATGACTTTTCATAGCATAGCTCCATCGCATAGCCCCATCGCATAGCTCCATCGCTCCATCGCTCCATCGCATAGCTCCATCGCTCCATCGCTCCATCGCATAGCCCCATCGCATAGCTCCATCGCATCGCTCCATCGCATAGCTCCATCGCATAGCTCCATCGCTCCATCGCATAGCTCCATCGCGCATCGCATAGCTCCATCGCTTCATCGCATAGCTCCATCGCTTCCATCGCTTCATCGCATAGCTCCATCGCGCATCGCATAGCTCCATCGCATAGCCTCATCGCGCATCGCATAGCTCCATCGCGCATCGCATAGCTCCATCGCTCCATCGCATAGCTCCATCGCGCATCGCATAGCTCCATCGTTCCATCGCATAGCTCCATCGCTCCATCGCGTTCAATTAGAAATGAAAGACGCGATGGCCCCTCTCGGCCATCATAGTTCCCGCAGTATCAAATCCCTGTTAGGTTTGAATTTTGCGTCGCCTTAAATGAAAGACAACATTTTTCTTCAATTTTGCTACATGGATTTACCCGAAAGCTTTTGCACATACCATATTTTATTTCAGAAGTATAATATGAAATAACTGGCGAGGAGTCCCTGCAGTATCGAACCCCTGTTAGTTTGAATTTCGCGTCGCCTTAGATGAAGGACAAAATTTTCTCTTCAATTTTGCTATTAAATCATTCTATTCTACATCATATGATTTAACCTATAACTTTTGCATGAACCATATTTGTGTCCACACATTTAACTGGTACAACATAATGCTTCTATTTTTGTCACCATACATGTTAATGTACCTTGGAAATTATTTAAAACGAGTGATTAGGATAGCTGATTCTTAGCGTGGCTCTGGGCAATTTTGAACCAGTTTGCATACCTGGAGCTTATGCCCCCCCCCCCCCCAAAAAATAATGATAAAGGTGGGCCTGTGTCAGTCAGTGTGTTTCTATGCCATTAACTTGTTATCGCACTTGTGTAATGCATAAATTGCCACTGATAAAGCTGCACCTTGCATGCTGTAATCCCAGCACACCACTCACGTGAAAACGAATTCTATTATATACGGTACAGAAATCACACAAACTGTATCCGCAGGGCTGTATCCAGGGATTTTTTTGCAGGTTCCGATCCCAAACCCCCAGTTTCTTTTCGTAATTCATTATTGAGGGTCCAATTGTTTTTAGTGAGTTTTGGCGCAAAGAGCCGTGAGCCTGTGATCAATCACAAAACAGAGGTTTATTAATATGAAATTCAATACCCAGCTATGCAATCGGATCGATATTGAGGCTCCCAGAAGCTTTTTCTATGAGTATTTCCTTCAGAAATCCTTTCAAATTGCACAACAACAACAACACTTTCGTGTTTTGCTACATTTGAGTTTTGGGCGCCCATACGTTTTTCGGAACTAAATTGGCTTTTGATGCAGCCCTGATCCTACTTGACTAAAAAAAAACAGGTGCTTGCCTGCAATTCATGTTAACTCTACTACTCCGCTCAGCGAGTATGTTACTTGAGTTGAAAACTTGCTTATCATTCTTTTTACACCTCGACCAAAATTGGTCTTGGGATATAGTCATGATCATCATGTATGTCTGTCCGTCTCTTTTCTTGTTAACACCATATATCAAGAACAACTATGCCAAGGAACCCAGAACTTGCATGACACATGCATGTGATCCCAGAGAAGAAGCCTAACAGATATCTGTGAGATTGACCATTTTGTTAGGGTCGCCTCTCAAATTTGTCACCAATTGCATGTTACCACCATATCTCAAGAATGGTAAGACCTAGGGTCACTGAGCTTACATCGGACACACATCCTGTCACAGGCTGGTGCTAAACTTGACTTTGTCATTGTGTGTATTTGTCGGTCTGTCTGTTTTCTCGTTACCATCATATCAAGAAGGACCATGCCAAGGAAACCCATACTTGGGTGACCCATGCATGTGGCTGAAGAACAGAAGTCTATTGAAAATCATTTACCACCAATTGCTTGTTCCACAACCAAGACCCTATTTGACTACACTCAAGGCCCAGTGTGAATCTTGAAAAGGGTTACACAACTTGAATTTGCCCAGGCCTGATGACATATCTACAAAGTAAAGAGTTCTATTCTATTCCAGCTCCGCATAGAAACTCGAGATCTAGGAGTTCCTGTTCGAAGTAATTTCACCCGACTCGTTATAGCAGTTGTCGATGCTGATGACCACTCTCCAGAGTTTGACCCTGCAGAATTTCCCCGTAATCGTCCTTACAACATGTATGCACGGGAAGAAGAGGTCCAATCTATAGGCAGCGTTGGCAAAGCCGTGGACAAGGACAGTGGAACCAATTCAATTATATGCTACTGTTTCTTAGGTGAGATTATCTGTGGCTAACATAATTATTGGCAAATTCAGCCACCATCCCACACCTTGTACTGTTTGCTGCCATTTTATACACCCGGTCATCTACCCCTCCAGCATTATGTAATAAATGGATGGCCCCTCAAGCATCATGGTAAATGCTCTAATGATTTAACTTCTTATTCATCATAATGCTTCAAAATCTGCAGGTCACTTACCTTGTATATTGTTACATGATGTAATAGTGGTTTTCCAATGAAAGTGTGCTTAGTGTAATCGCTAATGGAGAACGAAAACTATAGTCTATTCTTATGTAAATTAGATAGACGACAATTTGTTACCCCTCGGTCATTTTGGCCTCGGGGTATTGTCGTCACCATGTACGTCCGTCCGTCGTAACGTCCGTCCGTCCATTACCGCATTTTAGGCAAAACCGCTTGAGACACAACCACAAAATTTTGAACACTTATTTATCTAGTGCTAAATCAGACGCCTATCGAAATTGGCTCCTCTTGGCCCATATATTACTGAGTTATACCCCGTTACAAATATATTAATGTCTATACCTGTCCTATATGCTTGACTGTAACCAACTATATCTGCAGAACTGTGATTGATATAGTTACTATATTTTGAAAACTTATTTATATTATAATATTGTAGAAGCCAACAAAAATTACTCGCCTCGGTCCTTATTTTACAGAGTTAAGTCGGTTGCATTTATCTCGGATTTTGTGAGATATCCTTGAATGTAACCAGTTATATATAATTAACTGTGTTTGGTACAGCTACCAAATTATTAGGAAAAAATTAGTTGTCTCGGCCGGTATTTTATGGAGTTATGCCCCTTTCGGATTTAATAATCTCCGATGTTGTGATCTGTAGTTGAAGTTATATCTGAAGATTCATGTTCAGTACAGGTGCTAAATTTTGGAAACTTATTTATCTACTTGTATTCTTACCCCTCGGACATTTTGGCCTTGGGGTATTGTCGTCGCCATGTATATCCGACCGTTACCGCATTTTATGCAAAACCGCTGGAGACACAAACACCAAATTTTTAGCACTTATTTATCTAGTGCTAAGTCAGATGCCTATTGAAAGTGGCTCTACTTGGCCCATATTTTACAGAATTATGCCCCTTTACGGATATATTAATTTCTATTTCTCTCCTATATGCTTGAATGTAAACCAACTATATCTGAAGAACTGAAATACTTAGCATGCTTAGTTCTATACTCCATACACTGGTCTGTTGATACATCCATACACTGCAAATTGTAAATTACCTTACAGCTTGATCATCCCCAATTCACACTACATATGGGTCTGAATCACGTGGGGAAAGCCATCATCAGATGCTGATATATATGTCCATGGTCGCCATTGGCGAATGTCTCTTAATTCGATATATTCTTCAATTTATTGGACAAAAATAACCCTTTTCACCTCCATTTTAGAGAGGTGGTTCTCTCTAACCCTGTTGGAGGAAATTCCACTGATCTCAAAACTTTTATTCACCAGGTGACCATAAAGACTTTACACTGAACTTAACATCAGGGGAGATAAATCTGATCAACAAAATAGACCGTGAAATGGAACCAGACCCCAGACAACTGGTGGTCCAGGCAGTTCAACATTGCGACAGTTGTGACTGGCTGACGAGGAAAAAGAGAGCTGTGGACACGCCCCCTGGCATGCCTGATCGCTATAAGCAGTCCGACAATTCCATGCTCTGGGTCCAAGTGAACATAGTGGACATAAATGATAATCCACCTGTTTTCACCAGCAAGGAGATCAGAGTTGGCATCACGAGAGATACACAGTATAACTCAGAAATAATGAAACTAGCAGTGAGTTAATAGATCTCTTCTATTATATTTTATAGCCCTCCAAGTTTATGTATTGTACGTTCAAAAGTCATCCAATAAAATAGGGTATTGCATTAGGTTATATTCATATATTTTTAGTCTGCCTATTATAAATATTGCCATTACCACGGCATTGGCATTTAACAGTTATTTCCAAGAGCATGGGTATACTATTGACCCAGAATGCATTTTGGATTGCTGGCCCTCTTCTCCACCTCCTGCCCACCCTCTTTCCTGGACTGGTGTCTCCCTCACTATCTTTTAAATACTGTGTGAATTTACAGATGATGTGCACCTCATCTCACCCGAGGTATCTCTGTATCCACCCCCTTATTGCCTCAACCTCTAAATTTCACGCCCTATCTATTTATCCACACCCCATCTGCTGTTTATTGCCTCAATCTGTGACCACTCGCTAAATTTGATATAAATATATTCGGAACCTATTTTAAATTGAACGTTAATGTTCACGACAGATTTTAATAACCCGCTATGTACAATAAAATCATCGATGTGTGTTAATACGCATTTCTTAACACCCGTAAATGTGTATCTTTCAAATGTAGAAATAACATCTAATAATTTTTATTTTCAGGATTATGTTACTGACGCAGACCTGCCTGGTAATAACACGGTTCATGATTATGCCATCATTGGTCCAATCAGCGGCACTGACGGACTGGATACATCTGAAGACCCTCCCTTCGTCCTTCTCCGTAGTGGCATGCTAAAGACCAACACCTATTTCAACGCTGATATGTTCGGTCATCACACCATGCAGGTTCAAGCCAAGGACTCGGCGGGTCAAGATACAGCTAATCTCAAGGTAGAAAACAAGCTGTAACCCGATCACACATGATCTGTTATATTATTTTGACAAATTTGCTTATAGACATGTGAATCAGTCCTCACAATTCTACGTACATGTATTCAACCTCCCCACAGCGCATGCTCCATTTCGCAGGCTCCATTACCATCCCTGTCACCAATAGCGGAAGTTGACCTTTACTACGTTGCTATGACGTATAGAGGAAACCAACCAACGCACGGTTCAGTTTGAATCCAGCCGAACAACTCCTTTAGTGTTGCACATGAGCGAACTACTTTTCATATGCTCTGTCCAGATAAACAGGGGAAATTATCTCCAGATAATTCTGTTTAACGCTAGGTCAACAGAGGTATTATGCAGACTTGAAAAGTAATCGAAATGTTCGGTATACATCTATTTTACTATATATGATGTCCCCGAATCCGGTCCAAAAATCTGACTGGTGGCTGGGGTGTTATTAGACCCCCAGCGAGGTGGTTGACATGTATTTACAAATAGTCCCATTTCTGTGCTCATGTTTATGATTAACAGGACTAGGAGGAGGTAACTCAGTGTTGTGAAATCTCAGACCAGATTATTTCAGCAATGCTCGGAACCTGATTTTTGATCCCGTGTGTTTCATCCATGGAAACCCTTTCTATCTTTTCCCTCTTAATAGTGTAGTATACAGTTCAGCCTATCAATCTGAAACAATGTGTAGGTTCTGTAAATTAGCTGACACAGAACCTATTTGGAATATTGGTAATAAGTTAATGGAATCGAGGCTCAGTTCCAGTGACTTAATTCACTTAATCCATTTCTGTCCTGTATCGGGGACACATACAGTGTAAACCTCTTGATGGAATAACCTAAATCGAGGGGTATATTATGTATTGATCCAGAGTACTCCTTTAACCTGACCTACGCATGGGGCAAGTGATAGATTTGTCATTTTACAACCCATTCGATTAAGCAGAAGTTTCAGTTAACCAGTAATTTATTGTCCCCCGCCGCAACGCGGCCGGGGACTTTAAAATGGTTCTTGCTTCTATGTTTCCGTGCATGCACGGACATGTCCGTGCAAATACTTCGCAAGCGATAACTTCTAAATGCTTTGTCGGATTCTTGCGAAATTTGGCATCTGCATTCTTTGCGACAAGACGTCTCTTGGTATTACGTTTCAGCAAGATCCGCATGTAGGTGGCGCCACTGGGGTCTTGCTTCTATGTGTCCGTGCATGTTGCAAATACTTCGTAAGCAATAACTTCTAAATGCTTTGTCGGATTCCTCCGAAATTTGGCATCTGCATTCTTTGCGACAAGACGTCTATTGGTATTACGTTTCAGCAAGATCCGCCTGTAGGTGGCGCCACTGGGGTCTTGCTTCTACATGCACGGACATGTCCGTGCAAATACTTCGTAAGCAATAACTTCTAAATGCTTTGTCGGATTCC
>JAVTVY010050490.1:0-26107 GCA_036873755.1 Hanleya hanleyi
AAACAGAAAACCATGGTTTTCGAATCGAAAACTTAGGTTTACGGTCGAAAACCTAGGTTATCTACCACACAACCCCGAGTTTCTCTTTCCTTAACTTCGAGTTTCTATTTCTCAACACCGAAAATCACAGTTGTGATTAGAAAACTTAAGTTATCGAACCGAAACCCTAGGTTTTCGAATTGATAACTTAAGTTTACGGTCGAAAACCTAAGTTATCTAGCAGACAACCCCGAGTTTCTCTTTTATTGGACACTTTCTAATCGATAACCTAGGTTTTCGAATTGATGGTTGTCGTGAAGTGAAACTCGACTTAGAGTTTCGATATCCGGGTACTTTGGGTTTGGCGCCTTTTCCGATTGTTGACCAATCAGAAATGCAGGGAGAACCACGTGGCGAAATTAATTATACGGAATCAAACTGCTCACACAGATATAACATTCACCGTATGCCTGTAGTAATCGCTCTCGACCCAGAGACAGCTTGTGTGTCACCGAAGTATTTGCCAGAGTAGCTATCTACATATCACTGAATGTGCTTTGCTGGTGTGAATTACATTGACCTGTCTTATGTCGGTCAGTCAGCATGACCGGATAGCTGAATTTCAATTAGATTATGTCCCCCAATTCAGTCTGCAGAATATATATATATATAGCTGTTAAACTGATTAAAGGACTAGTTCTGAGTATCAATACCCAGTCTTTGATAATGCTTGTATAAACTAGGCTCGGACATACAGGATATAGTCTACATTGAATAAATAATCTCAGTTATCCTTTTGTTGAATACATGTTGATTTTGTGGTTCTGTCTGACGTCAGCATGCGGGAAAGGGCGCGAAACCCATAGTACCCGGATGTCGAAACTCGAAGTTAGTTAGTCGTGTTTCACTTTACGACAATCGCAAATTCGAAAACCTAGGTTATCGATTGATAACTTAAGTTTTCTACACGAATGTCCAAAAATAAAAGAGAAACTCGAAATTGAAAGAGAAACTCGGGGTTGTCTGCTGGATAACCTAGGTTTTCGATCGTAAACTTAAGTTATCAATTCGAAAACCTAGGTTTTCGGTTTGATAACTTAAGTTTTCTAGTGACAACTGTGATTTTCGGTGTTGAGAAATAGAAACTCGAGGTTAGAAAAAGAGAAACTCGGGGTTATGTGGTAGATAACCTAGGTTTTCGACCGTAAACTTAAGTTTTCGATTCGAAAACCATGGTTTTCTCTTTGATAACTTAAGTTTTCTGTTTGAAAACTTAGGTTTTCGATTCAGTATAACTGAGTTTCTGATTATTTGGACATTTGGCCTTCCATAAGGGGCCGTCTGACCCTCGCCTGTCAGGCTGTGGGGATCGCTTATTTTAGTTTTGTGCAAATGAATCGGTATCATATTGGTTCTAATTCTCCACGATGTAAAGGTCATCCATTTTTTATCTGTTAAATATAACTAGAAAGTCAAATGGATTCAAGCATGAAGTATAATTTTTTCAATATCGATGCGTGCCTATAAATGCGAAACAAACGTGGAAATAGAACCATAAATCTGCATACATTATGTTCGAATTTATTTCCTGAAAAACGCTTAAAACGCATCTCCGGAGATCTAGGACTTCGGAGCTTCCGGGGCCTAGGCGGCCCCTGGACCCTCGCCTGTTGGGCTGTGAGGATTTCCTTGTTTTATCTTTTTGTGAATGAACCGTATCGGTAGGCATAATGGTTTCCCTTCCATGAACTAAATGCCATCGTTTTGTATGTTTTAAATATAACTAGACAGTCAAATGGATGCAGGCATGAGGTGCGATTTTTTCAATATCGATGCGTGCTTATAATTGGTGGAAAATCGTGAAAATAGAACCATAAATCTGCATACATTATGAACAGTTTTATTTCCGGGAAAACGCTCAGAACGCATCTCCGGCGATCTAGGACCCCGGAGCTTCCGGGACCTAGGCGGCCCCTGGACCCTCGCCTGTTGGGCTGTGATAGTCGACACCCCCTATGAATTTTGGCTGGATCCGCCCTTGCTAGAAGTTGACATAACGCAGAATAATTGTTTAGGAACACAACATTCAAAACAATATGAACGTCCTAACCGTATCGGTAAAAAGAATCGTGGAAAACGCGATATTATAGCTATAAATTTTAAGCTTTGCTGATGTAAAGCAAAATGAATCTGTTGAACCGTCATATATTCCGTGACCGGCGATGAATTTGCCAGACTCACAGATTTATGACGCTATGACAGATCAGACGCTTTGGTCATTCGGATCTAGTCGAGTATTATGTAACAGGCGGTTTGCCACTCAATCTATGTAAACCATAATGATACATCAGGGAAATACCTATACTGACTTTAACAAAGCTTTTGATTCTGTGTGGCATGAAGGACTTTTCTTGAAACTCCTAAAGGCTGGTATATCGGGTAATATATATAATACCATTAAAAATATGTACCTCCACAATCAGTCTAGTGTTCAAACCAACACCTGTATGAGTACACCTTCCCTGTAGCTATAGGGGTGTACACCAAGGTAATATTTTAAGTCCGATTTTGTTAAAATATCTATATTAATGACCTGTTGTTAGAATTTGATAGTCATAATAATTAACTCCCCTCGTATCTGGAGTGAGTATGTTCAATGCTCAGCATATGCTGATGACATCGTACTGTTATCGCTGGATAGAAATGACCTACAGCGGAAACTTGATAAACTTGGATTAGGGTATATCGGTGAATATAAAAAAAAAAAAAAAAAAAATAGTTGCTTTTGGAAGATATAAAAGCCTTAATCATAAATTTTGTATCGGTAAAGATCAGATAGAATGTGTAAACAAATACACCTATCTTGAAGCTTAAGTTTTGCTGATGTAAAGCAAGATGAATCTGTTGAACCGTCATATATTCCGTGACCGGCGATGAATTTGCCAGACTCACAGATTTATGACAACAGATCAGACGCTTTGGTCATTGAAGATGAAACTAGTTACCTGCCACCAACCAGTGAAGTTCATTTATGCTACTTATCATGTCGACCGTTGTATTTCGCGCATTTTATACGCAGTCGGATCATTACCATGCAGTTCAAAAACGCAATTTATGTAATTTAAAATCAAACTACATGTACATCTTCCATATCGGCAAAGCTTACCACAGCGGTACAAGTCTGTACCGACGACCATCCATAGATATGGGTGTTTGCTGTACTAGGTTTGAATGGATCATTTAGAACTTTCGGATCTAGTCGTTTGAGTATTATGTAACAGGCGGTTTGCCACTCAATCTATGTAAACCAAAACGATACATCAGGGAAATACCGTGATATAATTTATGTCTGAGTGTACTGAGATAGTTTGCTCGTAACAATTATCTTCGCAACACCGATTCATTTTCTATATATATATACGCTTACTATACAGTTTGAATTGTGAGCGTAGACATTTGCTCTTTGTACCCTCGCCCCGCGCAGGGGTGGTAAGGTAGCTAAATATTATATAGCCCTCAAGAGTATGAGGGCTATAGGTCGGCCCCAGTCACCTCCAGCGAGGGTTTTAGATAATTTTATTACGAATCACCCACCTCTGAAACTGCCGTACATCTAATCTCTATCCCCTCCTGCCCACTATTTTAAAATCTTGAGCACTATTGTGAAATAGTAACGAATATATCGCCGTCTGAATTTTCCAGTCGAATTCCACTTTAAACGCGCCATGTTAACCATACACAGTGACGTCACCAACATGGCGGCGCAGAGAGTCGAAGTTCACGACTGGAAAATTCAGACGGCGATATATGCGTCACTATTTCACAATAGTGCTCAAGATTTTAAAATAGTGGGCAGGAGGGGATAGAGATTAGAGGTACGGCAGTTTCAGAGGTGGGTGATTCGTAATAAAATTATCTAAAACCCTCGCTGGAGGTGACTGGGGCCGACCTATAGCCCTCATACTCTTGAGGGCTATATATTATTTAGCTAGTGGTAAGGGTGTTGCTTTTGTTCTTTGTTTGTCGCCCCGTGGGGCTTCCGGGGATTGACCTGGGATGTCGTTGTGCACACCGCAGGTCATGGTAAGAATAGGCCTCAGCTTCTCAGAGAGCTTGTCGTAAGAGGCGACTAACTGAGGCACCCGTGGGGTTCCCGGGTGTGAAAAGGAATAGGACCCAAAGTAGTATATAAAGAGCAAATTGGACCGGATTGACCTACTTATTTGTTCCCCCGGGTAAAATTTAAGGGGTCTCAAGGTCATCTGGCGATCACGTGATCAAAGCATGTATTGACCTGTCTAGGGCTATAGTTCCGGGACAATAGATAGCCTTTGCAGGTCAAAAATAGTTCCATGTATTCCTCCGCGGTGATGCGGTCTGGTGATGATGTGGTCTGCCTCCGCGGGCAGAAAAGTAGTCCCACGGAATGTACACCCTTGTACTTGGTCTGTGGGCTGATTTCATTGGCTCTCTCTATTTTACTATAGTGCTGTCGCATTCTAACATTGATGGGTTACATTTTGGCCCCATCCTACACCACTGATTTCAGTTTGACTGAATCTCCAGATGCATTATGAATAAAACACACAAGACAGCGTTTTTTGGTGAGATCTCATTTTGTTTTTATTCAGTAACAGCAACAACGTGGGAACAACCATGTGAAAATTGAAGCCCAGAACAGGGGGTGCCTTATCAAAGGCGGTTGGTACCCATACAATTATTGAACCTATATGCAACAGTTAATTCGGTGCAATATCATCAGTACTCATAGAACATATATATCAAAGGCGTTTGGTACCCATACAAATTGAATTATAGAACAGTTCCTTAGTCCAGTGGAATATTCGCAGTGTTCGTATTTATCACTCTAAATGTCAAGATAGGTTGTAGTCACACCATCGGGCAGGACTTTGCGCTTGGGGTAAAAGTATGTGAAGGCGTCCCGTTCCTGGGTATACGAGCGCATCTGGTGGTCGATGATACGGAAACCTCGGTTAGTGCCAGTCGCACTGGCCTGGCTCTGGAGGACATTCAGGTACAGAGCCTTGCTGATGTTAGAGTCGCGTCGACTCACCCCCTTACAACTGAATTTGTTGTCATCACCGTCACAAAAGTAAGTTTTCGAACACAGGGCGATCATGGCATCACCGCTCCACTCTAGTTTAAACAGGCCGGGTGTTCGCTTGTCGTAGGTGTAGTGGTCGCGTCGGGGTAGCCACTGGTCCCGTTCCGCCTCATATTGTGCACGTAATTCTGGTTTGACGAGTGACTCCCAGTCCGGGTTGGAAACAGCCATGTATGCTGAGTCGGTATCCATTTCTATCAATTGCCAGTCTGATTGGTGGAAATACACGCCCATGAAATCGTATATGAATTCCAGCATTCGCAGTTTGGCCAGCTGGTACACCATACATCCTATTTGGAGCGGCAGGTTATAGGTGATGGTCTTTTTGGCTGACGTCACTTCGTAGGTGGTGTCGTCAATCATCTCCATGTGTCGGTATAGCGGCGAATTCACTTTTTTGCGGGCTTGTTTCGTGGTACAAATGTTCACGGTCACGTGACGGTCCTGGTTCGTTACCGTTTTTCCATATCCGCTGTTCCCAAGTAATTTCATCGTTTCCCCGATGATGGCTTTGCTGGGGTCGGCGTCTCCTTAGCGACGGGCGGTAGTCACGTCGTTCGCGAACTTCTCAAAACAAGCCTGGGGGGTGAATTCTATGACTTGGTATATTTTCGTAATTTCCAGTCCGTGCCGCATATACCACTGAAGCAGAGGGGTACCGAGATTTTTTCGCCAAACATGCTGCCGATCAACATACGCTGTGGTCGCGTTAGGTAGTCGTGTTCTTCAGCGTATGTGCGCATATGGGCTCCGATATCATCTCGACTCACCTCGGTGTTTTTGAAGATGGGTGGACATTCACCAAACGTGTCTTTCAAGTGGTCAGGGACGTGCAGATCACATTCCACGAATCCATAGAGGTCTCCCGTCTCAACAGTGCGTAGGATGTCGGTCATGGTGATAACAGTCCGATAATCCAGTAGTCGGTCGTGAGCGTGTAAGAACGGGTATAACTCAGGTTGACGACGTTGCATGTGGTGGAATTCACATTCCCATAGCTGTTCATAGGCATAGCCCAGTACACAAATGTAATCTCGATTCTGCTGTACTTCTTCACGTAAGGCGGCCGGGGTCAGTCCACGGCGCTCGTTATAGCGCCCTCCCGCGAACGAACACTCATGACCGTGCCAATAGCAGCCGTGAAATTGAAACACGGTCGGTACTGTATTGATGATAGCAAATCCGTCCACGGGAAGGCGCCTATCTCCAATTCGCTTTTCCGTGTGGTTGGCTTGGTGACGGATAGTGACGCCTCGTCGCTGACTTTCCCAATCCACCCATTGTTCTGCTTGATGTTTCGTAGATCGTTGAGCTCTGAATGCTGCACCCTCAGGGAGCCACCGCGTATAATGACCGGCCGGCATGGGTTTACTCAAACACGATAGGTAGAGGGCATTGGCGTCGAATCCTATTATTTTCTCACACAATTTTTCTCCTCGGATATGGGTCAGCTGTTTCTCATGGTACCGATGAAAAATAATACTGGGGCCGCCTACGATATTTCCCTTCAAACAGTCAAACATGTCGGCGTCTTTCTTATCGACGAGAGCGAAGAACGTGGGTAAATCCTGGAACAGATACCGCAGGGTCAGACCGGGGATGCTAACACAGTCTTTGAATACGTCGACACCCATATCTCGGTAGAAGGCGGACATTTTGTCGGTAGCTTCCAGAAAAGGGATGACATCCAAATTGTTGTAATAGATGAGAAAATCCCGGAGAGTTTGCATTCCTTCACGGACCCACACCTGTTGCAGTTCGGTATACAGGGTGGTAGATAATGCTTCTCCTTTGAGATCGTTGTAAAAGGCCTCCTGGGGTGGTAACTGGGTTTCGTCCAGACGCTCGAGACTCGTCATGTAGTTGTAGGGAAAGCAACTTTTCCTCTCCGCGCAGTCGTACGCTTTCACCCACTGTTCATAGCTGTAATTCGGCGCCAGGTAATTCCGTACATCTAAGAATCGGAGTGAAGTTGTGGATAGAGCGACGTGATTGTTGGTCTTCTTAATAATGAATTTCACATTCCCAGCTTTAGCGAGGTACGGGTACAAGAATTCTTTGATTAAGTTCAAATCATATCGACCCAAGTTAAATCCAAGGACGGGTAATTGGTTCATGTATTCCAATAAACGCAGTTTCAGTTTCTGCGCATAGGGTTTCGGTGGTTTGCGTTTCTCACTTTCGTCTTCGTCATCGGTATCGTCCTCCTCCTCCTCCTCCCCATCAAATGTTGGAATACGCGCATCAAGTGCCGCTAATACATCACGGTAGATAGTCGACGCGAGATGTGCCGCACTCACTTGACTGAGAGTTTCAAGGTAGTCCATCATTCGTGTAATCAGTTCATGGGGGTCCCCGTTAGAGACGAAACACACCGGGGCCGTGTCGTAACCGGGTACGTTGGTGTGAATACTCACACTCAAAGGAATGTGATGCTGGGTCCATTGAGTTTTAGCCGACACCTTTTCTATGGGTTCTAATAGGGCTTCAAAATCATAGCACGCTCTGTACGGGAAATAACGGTGGTCCATGGGGACGTCAATACCCTCATCTGCCAGGTCTTCAAAGATGGTGGGCTTGTTGTGGAATACGCCGCCGGGGAATTTTCGTTTGGTGGTCTGGTCACAAATTTTCTCGTGTCGATGTAAGTTAATAGACCGGTCAAACACGCGTTGGCATTTACTACAGATGTAGGACTGGGCATACCTGTTGATGTTCGTGATGTACGAGAAATGCCCGCCCGTGTCCGTTTCGTACAAATTCAATGTCATGGTTGTGTCGTATTTTCCCGGGGAACGCTGTACGAGTCGGGCGGTGAGTTGTGGGTCATCGGTGTTGTCATCATCCCCGTGTTGCTCTAATTTGTATACGACAATGTTGACGTGGAATAAATTTTCCACCACATCTAGCTGCGATAACGGGACCCCGCGGAAGTGCTGTTTTTCCATGTTCTTTTCACGTAAGTAGTCTTCCCAATATTTGCTGGCAATTCGATTGCAATCTTTGGGTGGCAGTTTGTTGAGATGGATAGCCAGGCAGCGGAATAAACATTTCCGATCGGTGTAGGGCCCACTACTTCCACCTACTAAAGCGTACATGCCTTCTCTGTGTTTCAACCAGTCCGGGAGATGAATGGGAGCGCCGATAGGGTGATCGATCATTTTAGTGACGTAAAACGTAACATTGGTTATCATCTCCACTTGCCATTTTGTGTTGGGGCGTTGTTGTCGTATCCACTCCAAACTATCCAAGTTTTCTAATTTTCCCAGTACCGTGTCCAGAGAGGGTCGATGGATAATGGTGAAAGGCTGGTCAAACACCCGGGTATTATTGCTGGGATAATAATAACGGAGCTGGTCTGTCTCTTTATGGCGAAGAATGTATCCAAAAGTGAGATTTAACTTGAAGGCTGTATCTTGGTCGTTGAAGATAGCTTCCACGTAGCTACGTAGACGGATGTTTTCTTCCAACCGGAAATTATATAAGTCCAATATCGGGCGATTTCGATGAAAACAATGGTGTATGGTAACCCAGTGTTGTTGATAAATGTCCCTCACACGCTCGTCTTGGGGTAAAACTTCAACCGGAGGTGCCGCTGGGTCCCCTGGAAAATCTTCTCCACGTCTCATACAGGCAGGCTGGTGGTCAGTCAGGCAGGCTAGAGGCAGGCAGGTAGGCTGGCTGGTCAGGTCAGGTCAGTCAGAGTGCTCCGCAGGGTAGTGCAATGAATACACCCCACCCCTAAAAATCGCCTCCTTTTATACGTTTTTCTACAATCCGCCATCTTAAACCCACCATCCACCACCCCACCACAACCGTCATCTTAAACCCACCATCCACCACCCCACCACAACCGCCATCTTAAACCCACCATCCACCACCCCACCACAACCGCCATCTTAAACCCACCATCCACCACCCCACCACAACCGCCAACTTAAACCCACCATCCACCACCCCACCACAACCGCCATCTTAAACCCACCATCCACCATCCCACCACAACCGCCATCTTAAACCCACCATCCACCACCCCACCACAACCGCCATCTTAAACCCACCATCCACCATCCCACCACAACCGCCATCTTAAACCCACCATCCACCACCCCACCACAACCGCCATCTTAAACCCACCATCCACCATCCCACCACAACCGCCATCTTAAACCCACCACCCACCACCACAAGCCGCCAAACAAGTCTATACACGTCCAAAGGTCACGCCTCATTCACCCACACCCCCATATAGTCCCACGCGGAGCGAATTGGTGAAATTTTTGAAAAAGTACTGTGACAAATTGATGTGACGGAAATAATACTTCTATGAATAGGGCGAAAACTTATCTAAGATAATTTTTCTGTCATAATTAATTCTTGGTCGAGTATCAACTATTCAGATATTACGGAAAGTACTGTTGTTATAAGGTATTGTTTGTTATATATCAGACACGATCAGCTGATATATGTAAACAAACGATCTATATTTAGACCCTCATGTGACCTGCTACGTTGCAGCACGCGCTCTTTGATCTTGGCGTTCCGCCGCCGTACAAGAAGCTCAAATTGAGACGGAGAATTTCGTTGCCATTACCAGTAAATTGTAAGTTTATTGCGGAAAGAATTTATATTGCATAAATTCCTGCGGGAAATAGGAAGTACACATATAAGAGAATATTGTCTTGACGTAAAAAGTTTGGACATTTCATATTTACGGAGATATGGATTTTTATAACTGAGCCGGTTTTTCGTGTAAACCATCGCAGCGAAAAGGGAAACAGCTGTCATCTTCGTTTTGCTATGTCACAAAAAGTGCTCGAATTACTTATTCCTAAATGATTTCATGACGAATCCAACTAAGGTTAGCAAGTATACATATTTTACGATATAGTCAATAACTCTGAGCACATAAGACGTTCTGGTTGATGAGATCTGAATTTTTGAAGTTTGGCAATTTTCTGACTTCGAGCTTCGAATACCCGCCGCCATATTTGTTGGAAGCCGGTTTTTCGTTTGTCATGATGGAAAATCATTAATTAATCATATTTTGAGATATATTTCTCAAGACAACCTTGTATTCATTGAAAATATAACTGTTCAGGCCTACATTGCTAATTCGGTTGCTGCCTTTGAGGTAATATTTGTTTCGGCAGTTGTTTCCGCCCATGCGATGAGAAAATATGCCTGAAAAAAAATGTCTAGTTTTGTGTCCGCTCCACAGACATTTTACACCAAATAGTTCAACCATGGACACCAATATACATATATTGCGACCAGTCTATGATACAGTGCCACCCCAGTGTCGAGCATTTATTGTCCAGTTTGCACCAGCAAAGAAAAATCACGAACGTTCATCGAACGTCATCGGTGGGGACCTTCATGTGGTCTTCCGCGGTATATGAATCACTTACATTTGAATGCATGAATTAGTTTGATATAATTTTGTTGGGTGTGGATGATTTTAAAAGAGTGGAAATATTCCGTGCAGGTCTGTTTTATGTAACAAACGCTAAGAAAAATGGCTACCCAAGGTCAATTTCCCCGGCTTCCCCGGATAATAGCGCCAGCCAAACCACAGCCCCATCTATACGCTTTGATGCAAGGGAGACAACTCAGACTAGGCCAATTTCTCTTGTAGGCAAAGGTAATCTCCCTGATTGGCACATTTCTATCTTTTTTGCGTGTTTTGGGTGGTGGAGTTTTTTTTTATGGATTTTACTATGAGCTATGAGGTTGTAGAATACGATGGGAAAAGCTATGAAATGTTTTTTTAAGTACCGGCTAGGCTTGTAAATAGATGCATATACACCCATAGACACTCATATACTGGGATATTAGCCCGATGTATGTATACATCCATACGGGGTGGACATGTTGGAGTCTAGGTGGAGCACTAGTGGCCCCATTGGGTAGAGTGAGGTCTTATTTTAAAGCTCTCGAGGAAATAAATAAATAAATAAATAAATAAATAATAATAAAAAAAATCAAAAAAATCGGCGAGTAGTGGACAAAGGGGAAATTAGGAAGTACTGACCATGCCCCAGAATACTTCATATGCATATCACGGCCTTAAGGCCTATGTAAGATGTAATCTACTTCACATTTTAGTAGTATAAAAAGCGCAAGTCCTATTGACCTTGCCCTCCAAAGAAATAAAATCGGCTCTATTTTACAGGAGTATATACGCAGGTCACGTGGGTTGTGACGTCACTTCCGGGTTTTCACTAAAAACTACCTCCAAACATAGAAGAGTTCCAATTTTTCCCCTTAGACGTCCGTATGTTCATCCTCCAAACCCAGAAGAGTTCCAATGTTCAACCGCCGGGGTGTTTTCCCGGCCCGCTCCGGCCCCGCAGCGCGCGCGGGGGTTCTCCGGAAGTGCGCGTCATCACCGGCAGTGCGCACGCGCGGATCAAAAGGTCACCTGTCAAACGGTCTCCCTTTCGGCAAGGTTCGGAGAATACAAAGAACTTATAGTCATAATCTATACGTGTTGGACGAGTCTCTTTACTCACCGTATACACGTATCTCAATGAAATGCCCGCTCCAAACCTAGACCAAATACACGTACTTGGTCTGTGGGCTGATTTCATTGGCTCTCTATTTTTACTATAGTGCGCTTGCATTCTAACATTGATGGGTTATATTTTGGCCCCAGCCTACACCACTGATTTCAGTTTGACTGAATCTCCAGATGCATTATGAATAAAACACACAAGACAGGGTTTTTTTGGTGAGATCTCATTTTTTTTTATTCAGTGAACAACAACAACGTGAGAACAACCACGTGAAAACTGAAGCCCAGAACAAGGGGCTTGTAATTAATTCAAGCCCAGAACAGCGGGGCGTATGTACATTGAAAGAATTACATTGAAATGATGGGCGGCCCAGTCATAGACGAGTACATCTCGGTCCTCGGCCTTGGGGTACTCGTCAAACATGTGGACGATGGTAGATAAGGGTCTTCCCCGGCATCGATGGTACATGTAAAACAAGCAATATTGTCCGCACACCATACTGTCCAGGCTTTGCAACGTTTTAGTATTCCAACACCACGTCTCTGTGCCTTGATCCATGAAGTCTGTTAAATCGGAATGGAGGGTGGTAGGCCGTACGGATCAAAGTATTCGCCCTGCTCTTCTGTCAAGTACACGGCCACCCAGTGTTCACCGGGCCGATCCATCGGGTCTGTATTCAGGACATAAGCAGCCGGATACACACGGTCTAATGGGAACACGTCTCGGGCGAACACTCCTTGAAACTCCCTACGTGTTCCTGGGTCAGTCTCCAGCACCGTGGTTATCTGGTCTGTATCCATGTTAGGTGGCGAAGTCACACAGCACGTTACGGCTTTTATCGATTTGAATGATGTTGTCAAACTCAGCGTAGCAGATCACATTGATGGTTTTCGGTAAAGGTGTCCCGAAGTGCAGTTTCAAGCGTAAGTTGCCTTTCTTGACGAGACTCAGTTGATGATCGTTGTCTAAGGTGGGAGTCAGATCGAAACAGAACAATGTGTACCCTCTGCCGAAATCGTCTCGACTGATCATATTTCCCTCGTCTTGGTTGATTTGGCCAGTTGCTGTGAAGAGGTTCAGATAGCTCCGGATGTAATTGTCCGTTCCAAAGTTAGGTTGTAAGGGGCGTGCCGGTACCTGTTGGCCATCCACATGCAGGGCCACGAAATTGATGTTGAACGCTTTTAGGTTGAACGGATTCCTCGAGAGAGTCCCATTATAACTGACGTTCTCCACACAAGCTAGGGTTAAGCGCTTGGGCAAATCCCCCAGGAACAGGTTTTCTTGATTGACAATCATATTGCCTTTAGGAACGGAAAAGACCTTGGTCTGTACTCGTCGAATCGGGTACTGGGCTGGTTTTTTTCTCCAAGGCTCTGATGTGCCCCAACTGTACACCTGGGCTGGGTTTCACTTTGCGTACAAACAGACTTGCCTCTTGGATGACAATGTTATACTCGAGGTCCTCATTCGCGGCCATCAAGGCAAACGCAGGCGTTGGGCGCACTAGTCGTATTTTGACAGGTACTCCATTCAAGAGGTATCGGTCCTGCATGAATAAGTCCGCATGCAGACGTCCCATCATATCGACCGAGTGACTCTCTGCTGTGAAATCCACTCTCTCCGTGTAGCCGGCGTTATCAGGACTCGCTTCCATCTTGCCTGGGGTATCTCGGTAGAACAACGGGGCTGTCAAATACGACTTTTTAGCGTCACGCCCGTAGGATAACAGTGTTTCGATGTAGGCTCGGTACGGGTACGTGTTCGTCGAGGCGCTCACCAGTTTATCACTCAGGGCTATATCCACTTGCTGGAATAGCGAATGAAGCCAGAGATTCACTGGACCCACGGGTGCATCTGCTTTCAGGTCTGTCCCATCTTTATTGGTGATTTTAGCTTTCACATATAGGTACGTATGGGCTAAATCCAGGTAGGTCGTATCTGCGTTGGTGATGGTGAATTCAATGGGGCCTGTGGCTGTAATGCTGGAAAGGGGCAGATGTTCCACCCATTGACCCTCTTCGGCACTGGCCTGAGTAGCTGGGACGGTCCATAAATCAAATTCACTGTTGGTAGAAGGACACGACTCGGCATGGATGAAAGCCATCTTTAAGAAAAGATATCCTTGGTCTTCTTCGATGTGCGTCGTCGCTGGGTCGGTCGTCGACTGGTGCGTGGTCTCGGTGGGGCAGCTCTTTTATTTCCTACGGTGCGTTGTGCTTTGGCCACCAAGACGCCTCCCGCTTCTTTGGCCCGCCGTTTCAAGGATTCTTTGGGTGCCGTGCCCCCCAAGACATCACCAGCCACTTGCAGTCCACTGCGCACCGCTTGTTTGCCGATCGCTTTGACCCCACGCGTCACCAAGGGCAGAAACGTTTTGACGATGCTCCCGAGTATGTTCCCCAGTCCATGTCCTCGTTGCATGCGTGTACCCGCAAAGACAGGAAAGTTACCCCCGGCCTGTTTGGTGTAATGATCGGCGTAACTGGCTGTATGGCATTGATAAGGCACCTTCATTATGCAAAGTGAACCGCTCGGACTTGACGGAAATGAAGTGTCAGCACCACTTTTCCTCGTTCGAATGCCACCGGTCGTCCCGTGTCGTCTCTTATATCGATGACGATGGAGCTAATATCGGTCTGACTGACCGGTAGATACACGATATGCCTGAAACTGTGGGTGACTTGAGCTCCATACGTGCCTTTCACCGGCCAGACGCGCAGTAGAGGTACGTTGCTGTCGCCGACAATGTGTGCATCGACCACGTCCGAGTAGACGTACAGCCCATACATACCACCACGCATGTCCATCGGGATGTGGGCTATCTCGCCGGTGGGGCCAGCGTACCCCTGGTAATTGAAACCCAGCATTTGCTGTAGGGTAGCACTGAGTTCGACACTCACGTTGGGGCTGAGCGTGAGATTGGCCTTGTCGTTGTGTGCGTTGTAATCGAAGTCCACATGATTTTGAAGGGGAAAGATTTGATGGGTTTTGAAGTATTCGTGACGTCTCGTAGAGACTTATAATGCATCAGACTTCTCAGTCCACCCATGAACTCCTTGGGGGTATCATATTGACCTTCGGGTAGTTTGAGTCGAGTTTCTTGTCCTTCGTAGGTCACCTCGTACCATACTTCATTGGCTCGCACGTTGTACCACGAGTAAGGGTATTGGATATCCACGAGTCCACATTCCCAGCGTCCCGGTAAATGCAACGGTTGTGGTAACTGGGTCACGTACTTGGTCAAGGTGTTGTCAGGAAACACATCAGCCGAGCTGTTACTGGGTAGGGTGAGGTAAAACATGATGACTGAGCTGTCCTGCTGCTGCTGTTGGGTTTAATACTTCTCCCAGCCCTTGGGCGCTAATCGTCGTGATGGTCGCGGTGATTTAGCTCTTGGTGGTTGCAGGGGGTGGCGTGGTAAAAGGGGTGAAAACGTAGGTGCCCGCCGTGGTGGTGATGTGGGAGGCGACTCCGGTTCCCAAGGTTCTGGTGGTGTACTCACATTCTGCATAAAGGCCCAGCGCTGAGGGTTGCCCACCAATTCCTGTGGTACATGCATGTCTTTCAAGCCTTGAGCGAAGACCTCCCATCCTCGAGGATTCGTGTGCGTCCTGCGTTGACGCATCAGGTCATTCACTAAATCCGTCATGTGGGTCCCGGGGACCCCCTGATTCTGTACCAGGAGTTCGCCTTTATCATTCCAAGTCATGTTAGGATTCTTTTTCATCCGTTGTAATACCAGGCCAGCTTGTTTCTTGAACGAGGCAGGTACACTCTTCAGGACTTCGTCTTCGACCCACTGTGGGGCTGTGGAAGGTACCCCACCCGGCTGTTGGAACGGTGCTGAGGTCGGCGGTGTGTCACGTGGTGATGGTGGTGGTGGTGGAGCAGAGAGGGTTTTGTATTGGTCCATGGACGTCATGTACCGCTGAAGCGTCTCATTGTACCGTTGTACTTTCTCACTATCGCTTAACCCCGGTCTCTGTAAGATCTGTTGCATTTCTCCATCGAGGGTGTTTATCGTCTTCACCGTAGAAGGGACAGGGTAGGGCGATTGGAGGTTTTGAAGGAGCCGAGGTTCGACGAGGACCATTTTTTCGTGTGGTTCATTGTCGGCCGAAGAGTCCACCCAATACTGGACCCAACACGGAAGCGGCCAACGGTGCTAAGATAGCCCCGAGAAAGCCGCCTTGCTGTAACACCTTTTTCTTTTGTGTTTGAGACACTCGCTTCTGGACTAAGGTTCTTAGACCTGTCTTATGCTTGGCCAACTTGGTCTTCTGAGCCGGAGTCAGTGGTACGTTGCCTTTTAAGATATTGAGTTCAATCTCGCACAGACAGCACACGAGAGCAGGGTCCGCACCGCGTACAATGGTTCGGACTAACTCGGGTGGGGCCGTCTTCAATACACGGAGCGTAGGAGCGTGCTTCCGTACTCGCGCAGACATCCTGTACAACTAATGCTAAAACCCACAACTCTGCTCTTTTTATCTACTTCAGAGAACACAACCCTGCTGTGGTATTCATTCTTTTTATTATCCCCATCATCAAAACACACACACACCCCAGCTGGGGGAGCCACTGTAGGTGTGTTTACATTATTTTTGCATGTACACGTGGTGAGTCTCTCCGGAAAAGATGCCGGTCCGTAGTCGAAGGTGGTCGGGGGTGGTTTGCTTCAGGTCGAAGAGCATATGCCCGTGCTGAGGGGTTGTGGCATCTTTAAAGGCTTCCAATGCAAACGGTGTGCGGCCGGGATACATCTGTCTCGCCAGGTGCAGCAGTTGAGTGGTATCCCTCGGGTTTTTGAAGACCACCATGTAGTGGGCATTTAAGCTGATGTTCCGATGTTCTTTGTTTTTACTGAACAGATTCTGCACAATGTAGATGATGCTGAGCCGCCGATGATGGCTGCCTTTGGTAAAGAGTTGGGTCACCCGCGCATCCGTCTCCGCCATGAGATCATCCAGAACCACCAAGGTGTCGGGTTCCAAATCCGCCAGGTTAGGTAGGCCTTCCACGAACGTGATGTGGGGCATTGCTGCATACGCTTCCTGCCATTCTCCGTAACACCACACGACTCTGGCAATGGGTGGAGTGATCATGCTGTCGGCGTGTTCGAGGAGCTTCCTGACGAAGTGCGTTTTGCCGGAGCCCGTCGGTCCTGCGATGACGCAAGTGAAGGGATGTTGCCACCGAGGGTCCATGGTTGGAGGTGTATCCGCTGTCGTGGTAACCCGCTCTTGTAAATTTGGTACGAGTGAACTGGAGTGGTGGTGGGCACAACGTCGGTTGTCGTTGTCTGTTCACGTTCAGGGATGATGATGGTGGTGATGGGTACAACGTGGGTCGTCGTCGTTGTCTGTTCACTGTGAGGGATGAAATCCGGTGGGTCTTCAGACGTAGTGGATGTACTTGGTGTAAGTGTGGAGCTTACACTGGTTGTGGCTTGTACACGGGGTGTGGAGGTGGTGGTGGTGGTGACTGGGCTGGATACGACTGGTGCTCTCTGTAGACCGGTTTCACTGATGGCTGGTGTTCTCAGTTGGTTAAGTAACGTGCTGACATAGGCTACGTCGTAAAACACACCTCCGTACAACACACTCAGCAGAGTTAGCACTAGTACACCAAAGCCTACTTGCACTTTGCGCGTTTTGGAAGACGCTGTGTTCAGAGACGGATGCACCGTGTTCATGGTTGGACGTGGAATGAAGGAGGACGGCAGTGGTGTCTGGTTTTATAGCCGTTTCACCTGGTTGGCAGCGACCCAGGAATTGAAGGAACTGGGCCAGCCTTGCCATTTCACGAAATGAAACAGTTTCCCATGTCGACGTTCCGTTTTCAAAATCTGTTCCACCGTGTAGTAGTCTTGCTGTGATTTTACGACAGGCTGTAATTCCATCTCGTAAAACGTCCCTAGCAACGGTTCCCCTTGAAGATCTTCCAGTTCATAGACTCGCTGCTGTTGGGGTAGGCGCCGTTTAATCAGGAAGTACTCATCGCTCCAGTTGGGCAAGTAACTTTTCTCAAATTGACCTTTGACTTTACTGATCCGTACAGGGTCCCCGACCTTGTACACCGCCTTCGTCGTTCGCTGACATGGGCTGGGGTACAAGACACGCCGGACTTGGGCTTCATTGCGTTGGGTCACGGTAATGGGGGCTCTCTCTATACTCCGGTGATAGGCTCGATTGTAACCACTCACAAGTTTCGGGAGAACATCGATGTACCGCCTTGTATTCTTATAGGTGAAATATTTATACATGCGACCTTTAAATGTCCTGTTGAACCTTTCCACCACGGATGCCTTGGTCTCGTTGTACGTATGAAAGAAAAACACCTTCTGTTTCTTGAGAAACTGTTGGAACGGTCTGTTGAGGAATTCCGTGCCTTCGTCGGTTTGCAAATACAAAGGTTTGCGCCCGGTCTTGAAGATATCTTTGAACGCCGCAATGAGATTCGCCCCCGTTTTCGTCCGGATGGGTACCACCCACGCATACTTCGATAGGATATCGATGCACGTCAAGATATGCCGATTCCCATCGTTGTGTTTGGCAAAGGCGCTCATATCGACCAAATCCGCTTGCCACTGGGCATCTATTCCTCCCACGATGACCCGGTTCCGTAGAAAATGGCGACGGACAGCTCGATGTAAGGTATAGGTGCCTTGTTTTCTTAAGCAATCTCGGACTTGAGCACGTTGTATCCCCTGGGGGTTGGCCGCTCGATAGAGAGCCGACAATGCACTATAGGCCGCCGGACTGTCGGGACTGTAGTATAAGTTATCCAACACCTTCTCCCAGCGCTTCATGGTGACACAATGATGATGGACCCGGAGAGTATGGTTTATTTATAACAAGTTTCTACCACCGTTGTGTTGGTTGACTCAGTTCAGCCGGGTAATCAATGGCCTCGTCGTCGTCGGGTTCATGTAGTTGTTGTTCATGGGGTTCAGCCAGCGCGCCCTCCATAGCACGAGCCCACGCCAACTCGTCTGATGATCGCTCGTCCGGTGTAAACAGCTGGTCCACAATAGGCACTACTTTCTCCAAGGCTGACCACAGATGGGGGTCTAGGGTGAAGCTTCGCGTAGCATCTTGGTAGCGGCCCAGGCGTGCGAAGAAAGGCCCACGGTATACGTAGATGGCATTATCTATGTGGATGAGGTGTCCGTCGAGCTCGTCGCTCAACACCCGTTTAAATTTGGTCCAGCCGTCACGCTGTAGCGTCACCGTATTCGATACGGTCTCAGCGGGCGACCAGCAAATAGCTCCACAGTCTTCCACCAGGGTGACTTTATCTTCATAGACGTGTAACCCCACCTGGGGTGTAAGGGGCAAGATGGCTCGTAGGACGGATGACATGCTTGCTCCAATGTCGAACGGTGAATGACACACACTCTGTCTGACCCTGGTATTTATAGTGTCAATACCACAGCGCCAGGGTGAATAGGGCACAGACTAGTATGAGGCCAACCAGCCGGTGCTGGTTCCGGCGTGAGCGCTCGTGGTCCATAGCCCGAGCATCAAGGATGGCTGTCATAGTCCAGTAGTGGTGGGTGATGGCACGCCTCTCCATCGAGTGCACTCTGTGGAGGACCGCTTCTGTGAACTCGTTCAGGATCTGGCGTCGTCCCTCGTTGTCGTCGCCATCTGCAAACATGGACCGGACCACTGCTCGGTAACCCGTGAATGAATTCACCACGGTGGCATACTGCAAAATGCGAGTCGCGTGGGGCTGGATGTCCGCCATGGCTCTGCAACCGTAGAAATGAAGGTGTAGGATCCAGAGGGACGTGTTTTATAGACCAGATGTAGCTCTACGGGTGTAGTACGTGATACGCAGTATTCTGATGGGTTATGTGGCTCCTATAGAGATAGTACTTCATCGACCATGGGGATTACTTTTTCCAAGGCTGTCCATAGATCAGGGTCCAGAGTAAAACCACTTTGCTTGAGACAGAGGAGTCGAGCAAAATAGGGACCGCGGAAAATGTAGACGTCGTCACACAGGTGAATGCTATCACCGTCGAGGTCACCCAATAACACCCGTTTCAATGTAGTCCAGCCTTCCGGGGATAAAGAGACACGCGCTGGTTCAGACGTACACCAACACCTACTGTCGTCATCGATGAGCTCCACACGTTTGGGATACAACAATAGGGTGCAGTCCGGTGTAAGAGTGCGGGTCTCCCTCACACGCTCGTCTTCAGGCAAGACTTCAACGGGAGGTACTGCTGGGTCCCAGGGAAAATCTTCTCCACGTCTCATGCTTTCGTCTCATACAAGCGGGTAGGCAAGCAAGCTGGCTGGCTGGCTAGAAGTGAAGCAGGCTAGAGGTGAAGCAGGTAGGCAGGCAGGCAGGTCAGGTGAGTCAGAGTGCTCCGCAGGGTAGTGCAATGAATACACCCCACCCCTAAAAATCGCCTCCTTTTATACGTTTTTCTACAATCCGCCATCTTAAACCCACCACCCACCACCACAATCAGCCATCTTAAACCCACCACCCACCACCACAATCCGCCATCTTAAACCCACCACCCACCACCACAATCCGCCGCCATCTTAAACCCACCACCCACCACCCACCACCACAATCCGCCGCCATCTTAAACCCACCACCCACCACCACAATCCGCCATCTTAAACCCACCACCCACCACCACAATCCGCCATCTTAAACCCACCACCCACCACCACCCACATCAGCCGCCACAACACCTATAGATTATGTTTATTACTAGGACGTCAGCGAAATACTAGTACCCATCCTCCGTATGGCATAACTGTACAACCCAGAACAAGTCTAGACATGCCTTGATCACGTGATCGTCATTGGGAAACCCCCACTGGGGAATCCCCCGAAAAGTTCCGCCACACTCCGCCACCGGGGGGAACAAAAAAGTAGGTCAATGTGGTCTGTAATGCCTTTACACTACTACTTAGGCCTATTAACATTGCAAGACTCGCCCTGCAGTCGCCGGTGAAACAATGGCCAATGCATTCTAGATATTCTAATTAAGGGTGCAGACTTCTAGTTCATTTGTTTCTCATATTATACTCGAGGAACTTCTGTTGTAGATTTACTCATACGATTTGGCGAGAAAAAAGCTGGAAGTAGAAAATCACAGATTTAGATAATTTATATTAATTACCGGTCAAATCTTGTTGACGATAAGACCGACGACTGGAAATCTTTCACAGTTTTGTCTTTGTGATTAGTTTACTTTTTTTGCAAACGGCTGATCTGAAATCATCAAATGTATATATAATTGAGAATTATGTTTTGCTTTTTAATTCTAGGGTGATTATGGAGATGTTACGGAGAGAAAAGAATTGAGAAAACAGCTCAAATGTCATAACTTTGAATGGTATTTGTCTACTGTATATCCAGAGATGTATGCGCCAAAAAATGCGTTAGCTGTAGGAGAGGTAATACGGCCGTTAGTTTTCAAATTTTGAAACGAATAATGATCAGATATTATCGGGTTCTGCTTTATGGAAGTATGTGTTCTAAACTTAATAATCTCTTCTTCTTTGGTTGGATCTCGTATCTTTTTCGGTGTATTTCCATGACTATTTTTCCGATGATCGCCACTGTTGGCAAAAATTAATAGTTCATTTGTTACAAACTTACTCCGTTCAAATGCTCCCAGTGAGCGCCAATTTACCACAAATTTTCAAAAAAAAAAAAAAATCATACCTTGCCATGGGGAAACCCTATCTCAGACTCACCCATCTGAGCCCTTCCTCCTTCTCAAATTTGACAACTTGCCTACACCCATGATAGAGTGCCATGGAGGCTAGCACCATCCTTGTACTCCTCATTTGTCCATATCTACTCTCCCTCCTACCCTTCTGTCCCGCTGTATGCACTGTATTGTCGTATATCATTTTTTTGCACAGGTTGAAATTATTGTGTATTTCAAAACAAAATTCAGAGTTGTACTCTTTTGGTTCATCCTACAGATCCGAAACGAGTTGCGCCATGTTTGTGTGGATTCTCCCGTTGGCAAACATGGTCTTGTCGTAAAAGCCTTCGGCTGTCACAAACAAGGAGGGAACCAGGTAAGACAAATCTTATATTTGGTGAGATTTAACACGACTTATTTATTCAGCTCGTTTTCCAGGTTGGATCGTATTTGATAATGTTTGGAGCATGTAATTAGCAATGACCTGTCGTTTCTTCTCCGTTGCACTACGAGGTATACATCTCTGATATGTTCTTGATCAGTAAACAACCATGTGTGATTTTAGTTTGGTCCTGTTTAATCTTGAATTGGCTATTTTTGGTCTTCACGTTCACTATCTAACTTGAATCAACGGACCTGCTCCCTTCCCCGTCATCTATAATTATATTTATTCCTCATCCATTCATTTTGTCGCTTGCTCTCTATTTTGATTTTGATCATGGGTAGAGTTCGTGTTCATATTAATGAGATTAAGTATTATTCGTTTCTGACACACTCGCCGTAAGTCTCAATTTTGCACTGCCTTTGCCGGCGGGTGTGGGCGATTGTTTATATCTCGTGACCTACACTGATGTCCAATGAACCCCATTTCTCTTACACCCCGACTACAGGATTATGGGATAACATGCAAGTGTGCCAAATAAGGGCCTTAAATTTTAGTCACGTGCCACAAGAGAAAATGTGGTTGATAGGCCGTAATGATATTCGAAGGACATATATCTCATACACCTTATTTGTAACGGCTACACCCGGAGAGAATAAGGTAGGGGAAAGCCGTTGTGCCCGGGACGACGTTTTCAATTCAACTATCTGAAAGTAAATTATTCAGCAGTTATTTCACGATATATACATTTATTGTTGCAGTTCTGGATCTTATCCGAGTTCAGCGATATTCGCCGAGATGGCGGCTGTTTTGCCTCAGAGGGAACTAATGTGGAAATTAACGCTTGCCATAAATTGGGAGGTTCACAGTTCTGGCAGTATAGAGAAGTGAGTATCTAACATAATTGTTTATGCGCCGGGCCTCACCGTTATTAAATCTTATATTGCATCCTTGAACTAAAGAAACTTATGCTGAGAACTATTTTGGTCCCCGAAACAATTTCAAGCTCAAAGGATATTATCGAAAGTCGATAATTATCGTTGGTACCATGTTGTTTGGATTCCTGGTCGTGTATTTACTTCATCTGCAGTCAAATGGTAGCTTCCACTGGTGAGACTATATACAGACCTAATTAACAGTTGGAATGGCCTTTTCCAAAATTGAATGACTCGATTTGCGGCTTATTTAGGCTAATGTTCTGCTTCGTAAAGGATATGTGACGTTTACATATACCAAAAACTCCTTTGTGTGTGATGGTGATAAAGCCGATTTTTTTTTCCACTCCAAAACCAAGATTTTTCTTGAAGTTTACATACTGAAATATCCCCTTCGAAAAAACTGAGATGTTCAGCTGCATAAAAATGGGGATATGATTGATCAAAATGTGCTCCCAGGTATATTTTGGCATTTTTTAGGCATTTTCATGAAGGGTTTTCTCCTGTAGCAAAAATATGACGCCTCAAACCAAAACCATTCGTGGTTCTTTCCAATAAACAAACTTTCTAATATATTGTGTGACAAACTTATTTTGGTTTGAGGTGTCACATTTTTGCTATAAGAGAAAATCCTCACTGTAAATGCCTCTAAAGTATCTAATCAGACCGAGGAGCACATTTTGATCAATCATATCTCCATTTTTATACAACGGAGCACCTCAGTTTTTTCGAGGCTGTAAACTTCAAGAAAAATCTGATTTGGCAAGTTTTGGATTGAAAAAAAAAATCAGCTTGATTACCATCTCACACAAGGGAGTTATTCCTGTATTGTCGTCACATATCCTTTATGATTTCGGCCAATTGATGCTATTTTATGGGGGAATGTTTTTAACCCGTGATAACTGGTATAAATATAGTTAATAAGCGTCAAATTATCCTACTATTTTGTAAGAAAGGACCCTTATGTGACATTAATGATTTCTAACTTATCGCTTATATTGCCTCATAACGGCATAGGCCGAAATCAAAACGTGTAACCAGACAATCACGGGAGAAGCGGCACAGCGGGCCACGCGTCTGTGCAGAGAAAGTCCATACATTACATAGAAAGCCCATTAGAAGAAGAGTGCCATGGCAGCAGATAACTGTAGAAATTACGATATCATATTTGTTTTCTGTTATCGAATTTTCTTGTTAATTAAACCCTTTACAATGTATATTAAATTTGTTTTCAGGATGGTACCATTTATCACGTTCGAACAAGAAAATGCTTAGATTTACCGCTGACCAATGGGGTGAAGTTGTCGGATTGCACGGGAGCTTCGAGTCAAAAATGGATCTGGGTACGGCGATAACAGGTGTCGAAAATATAACTTTGGATTGACAACATACTGACAAGATTGACAACATACTATGAGGCGCCGTTTGTGACAATATTGTCAACGACAAATATATAGAGTTAAAACCAAAATATAAAGTCGCCGTTTGTGACAATATTGTCAACGACAAATAGAGGTGAAACCAAAATATAAAGTCGCCGTTTGTGACAATATTGTCAAACACAAATATATAGTTAAAACCTTTGTAAATATATATAAAACGATATAAATAGGGCCTATATATAAAGTTATTTTTTTTTTAAATTTTTATAAATATTTTTTGAACATAAATAACGATAGGAAGTTAAGACGTTAAATTTAACGTAAATATAAAGTACACGAACTTGTAAAGTGTACATGTAAGCCGGATATGCCCAAAGGAAGCTGCGCAATCGATGTGCGCGCGAGTAATACTGGTTAATCAAAACTGCAACTGGGTTCTGAAGCGAAACTATGACAGCGGTGAATGCCACTCGCATGTCACAGATGTGTCGAATCAAACAATAAGATCACGTACCTGAACATATATCAGTTCACTGCCATAGTGATTTAGTAAAGGCCTATTCCAATTTTCAACAATTACTGTTATCATTTACAATCGTACTTCAGAGTTATCACATCAGTTAGATATAAATACATCTACTTATAAATCACCATAAGGTATCCTAGCCTGCAGCCAATATCACAGCCTGCCCCTTTGATGTTCAATCTGCGATTCCGTCGGCCAAGTCGCTGGTTGCTATTTGCCGCATAGAAACATCAACAGAAGTTGAAATAAAACATGAAAATAACGATATATTAATTATGCGCAACACAAATATTAGGCAATTTGAAATCATACTGAATATGAGCATATTTCATTGACTAGAATATGACCATTCATAGCCTAGTTATAGGATTTGGAATTATATTGTCGTTTTGTATATTTTATCGTTTTTCGATAATTTCCGCATTTCCAAACAAGACAAAAATTAGCAGGGAATTTGGTATAAGTACAGCGAATGGGAAACTAATGGCTCATGAGGAACACTACATTGGCCTTTTTCACTTTTCAAGCTGTTACTAGTAACTGAGGAATCAGTCGAAGCCGTTTTACCCCTGCGTGCTAATCGCTAATTGATCTTCAATACGTGTGTATTGAAGAGCACTTCTGGCCCGATGGGTTCTTGATGGGCATCGGTGTTAACCCTATTATATACGGTGACGAGTGATTGAATAGGGTTTAACTTCGCTTTCAACATTTTTTCAGCTATATCACAACGGGGAAGGGAAGGGAGGGGAGTGGAAGGGGCGGGGGTATACCTACTTGTAACAGAGCAGATCTAATGTTGACATTTTATACTGCTGTCCCACCGAAATATCATGTCGTAGGCAGACATGACACCCCACTCACTCACGTTATACTGACACCGAGCGAACCAGTCCTTGTTCTATCCTCTCAATACTGAGCGTGAGCGAGGAAGCAACAAGTTCCATTTTTCAAGTCTTTGGTATGACCCGGCCAGGGATTGAACCCAGTAATTACCGCTTACGAATATCAACAGTTCATTTTATTCAAATCACGTTATATTAACTTAAAACCTAAAAAGTTTGAGATCAAGTAAGCGTATCATGCTATAATAAATGATCTCGTTAATGAAAACGAGGAACGCTGAACGCAACAGTACAATCCACACTGGTGGTTCCCACAGTAGGTGCCATTGTTCTTTCATAATTTGAGAACGGTACGTTTGAGGATACAAGCATTATGCAACCGGTTCCTCATGAGCCATTAGTTTCCACATTCGCTGTACTTATACCAAATTCCCTGCTAATTTTTGTCTTGTTTGGAAATGCGGAAATTATCGAAAACGATAAATGATACAAAACGACAATATAATTCCAAATCCTGTAACTAGGCTATGAATGGTCATATTCTAGTCAATGAAATATGCTCATATTCAGTATGATTTCAAATTGCCTAATATTTGTGTTGCGCATAATTAATATATCGTTATTTTCATGTTTTATTTCAACTTCTGTTGATGTTTCTATGCGGCAAATAGCAACCAGCGACTTGGCCGACGGAGTCGCAGATTGACCATCAAAGGGGCAG
>JAVTVY010050491.1:0-25458 GCA_036873755.1 Hanleya hanleyi
CGTTTATCGAGAAACCGCCTCGATCGATTGGACGTGACCCTTAAGAGCTCGCCTGTAAATTTCAACCCAGTAAGTACAAAAACATTGGTGGACGAAGTCAACTCATGCCCATACCCAAGCTGTGGTACACATCAAATGATCCAGGTCCGCCAGGGTTAAGAAATCTCACTCTGTTTCAGGTTTTAACCCTACCAGCCCGGGTGTCAAAATGCCCCCTCTCTTACAAAATTTTCCGGGCTGTCTCCGGAACGACAAACAGTTAAGAGCTGACACTCTGTGGCGTTATATTTTATCATATTGAGGTCATTTTGAGCCTATTTACATAACCCTCCGAGAAGAGATCATGGGTAAATTTACGATGGCGGCCACATGTGGTACCATCAAATGATTTTTTCGTAATTTGTCTTCAAAATTTATGCTTTTCCACGATGAAAATTGGGCAAAAACTATTTTATTTCACATCACAGTAATATTTACTAACTTATCATGCAATTTTTTTGGAGAAATTGCTTAAGCAGAAAATTCGAAAAATCTGACCGAAAAATCGACCAAAAAATGTAGTTTTTGAAGATGACGTCACTGTGGCGTCAACAAAGCGGGCATCTTGGACATTTTTACATTTTCTGGCATAGCTTGACCCAAGTTTCAGCCGCCTAGCTCAAGGGGTCAGAAAAATAATTAGGGGAGGCCATTTCGACTCCCCCCCCCCCACCAGGCCTGGACAGGTCCCAAAAGCCCAGCCAGATAGGGTTAAAATGTTTCATTAGTTTGAATAAATAAGAAAACATGTAAGCACACTCAACCAATATGGATGGTATACATATTAGAGTATTTATTCTGACATTGTATCGAGGAACTGCCCATCAACGATCAATATCGCTCTGACATATTTTTAAAAATATACACTCCATGCTGGTGTTCATCTGTCAAATATATCATAGCAAATTTTGTCGAACAGATAGCCCTAGGATCAATAATATGGAAACATTAATCTACGAAGCATGGACACACGTAAGTATATGAGAGAACAAAAAAAAACACGAACAATATATATATATATATGACAATAATGGTGACAAAAAGTGGACTGTATCACGAGTAGACTGTTAGGAAAACATTGTCTTCGTTTTTGCCAGATATGAAATGAAAGTCGTCGAGTTAGTTGGAATGGTATTCCATATAGGACCGCCATTAAACTTTCTCAAAGCTGGAGAGTTAGTCCTGTTTGTCCAGTTCGCTGTTTTCATGGGCGGCGAGATTTCGCGTCCCATAAGAGCAGTTTGTACTTTACTAAATCAGACAATATATTTCACTGCTCTGCACTCTTCATCTAACTGTACATGTCTCTATAAACCCTTGCTGACCCTTTCTGGTCAAACCTTAATGATAGTTACAAAGCAACTGCATATATGGATATCTTGAATATAAAAGCATACCATAGATACATATGCATCAAAACATATAAACGCCTATCTGACACACTTTTACAAAAAGAAAAACTCAATATAACCGAGAAACGGAACCCGATTAATTCTAGATAATTTTCCCATTTCACTAGGCATATGATAATTTGAATACTTTATCTGGACCAAGATGTCCTTGTCCGGTGATCAGCTCCAAATTTTCTGCGGTAGGTATTGTACAGTATAAAAACGTTTTAACAAATGGATGGTTGGTCCACATTGGTCTGTGCATATTGGGAAGGACACTGGATCTTAAGTACACCGGAAAGTTTACTATCAATGAATAATTTTCATATGAATATGTATGATCTTATAAACTGAGAAAAAAAAATCCGTTGAGCTAAGCCGATTCATTTAAACACTATTACCCAATTACTCGAAACAATGGGGGTCATCGATTTACTTTTTATATACATAAATGATTTGAATGTTCCTACGCCCATAGTTGTCTGTGCTTTTCGACGTCAATACCTCCCCTGATAACGTCTCTGATCTGTAAAGTCGAAATATGATGCTGGGAGAGTCATTACAGTGAAAATAGCTCTTGCATGATGACGTCGCTAACGTTCTTTGAGTGGGAACCATCTTACCTTCTGTCGATTACTCACAGCATGAAGACTGGTATTATTCCAAATATGTCCAGATTTAGGCGTTGATCTGGGACCGCCGCTTATGTGAACCATACCGGAAAATGTGGTCGAGCCTGTCACTGGTAATGTGAGGTTACACTGAGGTTAGGCAACGAGCCATTGTTACGTTGTCAATGATGTATTAAAACACCAACGTTTTCAGAAATGATTGGCGTTTCTGTACCACTACGCCAATACGATACTTATTTTCCGATGTTTGTGCCATTACCAATGTCAAAGCATTGTCCGGATCCTAACTTTGGCGCGACGTCAGGTGGGCACTGACGTCTTTTCGCGCCTTTCAGGGCCGAATTTTAATGTCGGGACGTATTTATTGGGTGGAAAAGAACATCGACGCATCTGACAAATGTCGATCTTTGGCGGGTGCCTATGGATCCAGTGAAATTCCTGCATGTTCTCAAAATGAAAATGCGTCAATTAATATAACTTGGTATCAAGTGTGTTCACATTTTGGGAGTATCAGTAGCAGCCGAGAATTCTGTCTTATTTTAGGTCTTATCGGGTTCGCAAAATTAAACACATCGTCTGATGTATCAGGGTTAAACTATAATATATCCCAGATATCCCAGAAGATATCACTGAAAGAGCAGACATTTTCATGCCTACACTTTTATACATATAAAAATACTTCGCAGTACAACGTTATTTCTTCTAAACAGATATATATGTCGTCGTACGTTTCATTAGGCTGTTACACCTGTATTCACCTGTTGTCCGATATTGTTCGTTTCAACACCATCAAACTGAAAAGTTCGTGTCGATTATATAAAATTGTTCCGGTTGATCCTCACACTATACGATACAAATTTACTGGACTTGTCTTTCTCCCGGCAACCTCCCTCAGTATATGCCACCACGTTGCGTAGTGAATCCGATGTATCAGACGTCAGCTTGGTTGAGCTAGGGTAAGTCCTGGTGCGACCTTTGAAATTGGATTCAGATGAACGATGGAAAACCCGCTTCATTGTCCTGGAAGGGGTACTATCTGAAGGAACGTTGTTACTGTTGATAAACTTCGAAGACAAGCAACAACAACATCTTTGGAATTCCTGTTTGAATTTGATCGTAAACATTCCTGGAACAGAAGTGTAGAAGGCAAACGTCAGTTCAGACTCATTTCTTCAGAAAATTATTTGTCCTGTTGGATAAATGTTACAGAGTTAGTCCGATAATTTACACTGCAGTTACTCTGCATCGAAAATGTCCAGATTTAGATCTAACTGTGCAAGCTCCCTTTGAATATCTCTTTAGCCAGCACCGCAATCGTTTGATTTCTCGGCGGAATGCGGAAGAAAACATTCCTGAAAGGAGAAATAATGAGCGGTTGATCAGTAAAATATACCCTTTCTTGATTACCTAGGTTAAAGTTAATAGCTTCTTGAACACAACCAAAAGAAAAATTGCATTGCTGGTTCGAAGGAATACCGCTTTCACATCTTAGAATCAGGAGACAGTCATAATTGTTTCTTTGTTTTATCTTTGGTACTTCTGTAGTACTTGCTAAATGAAGATTCTAGTTCTGTTCTGCCTCACTGTACGTGTGTGTAGGTGAATGCCAGTGGGGGATGCGAAGGCTTCAGCTGATCTACACACGTGACCGTAGATCTTAATATATATTATAGCTCCATGTTAATATAATGCATGGATCGTATAACTTTTTTTCTATTGCATTGAGAGATATATATTTCCTATAGTTCTTCAGTGATGGTTATCGATACGAAGATAGTTACAATATATGTTCATGCGTCTAACAAATGGCCCCTTACCATAAACGATAGGGTTCATACAGGAATTGGAAACTGCAAATAGTAGTAGTCCCCGTTGAACTTTGGAATCAATTTTCTTAAATGAGTCTCTGAAACAAATAAAAATAAACATTTGAATTCTCAACAACCAAGTATCAATTTCAACAATTGTCTTAAAGTCTCCATTCCTTGTTTCAAACACAAATGCATAATTAATATTTGCAGTAAGAAATCAATCGAATTGTAAACCTTCACTGAGGAATCGGCATGTATAGATACAGCATTTAAATCTGTTTGTTTAAGGGTTTAGTAACCAAAAAAGATGTACTAATGTTCTCATTCCAATTATAACCAATATATTTTGAATGGAACAGCTGTCTTGACGTCTGAGAACATACGTATAGTTCTGGCATATGTACTTTTATAGGCGATAGATTGCCTGCGATAGTTGCATGAGCGTCCGTACAATGTGATAAAATTGATAAAGGGCTGTCCGGATTTCTGTATCAATTTTACGACAAAAACGTATCTACATGTGTCTACTTCTGCCCCCACGGATACATTTTCTTTTGGGATGGCCACGTTTGTGCTTACCATGCTGATATGTGTGTACCGTAATATGAAGGGTGTATTTCATGCCACGAAGATCTCACAGTGAAACATATTCTTATCGATGGTATAGCTTTTAAGATTGTAAGAGATTCTTTTTATCGAGCGACTACTCTTTTTAGTCGGGTGAGGGAGGACTGTGTCTTGGGTTATTTGCGAGAAATCGGTTTGTTGCATAAGTTTTAATGTTTTGGATTACTAAGTTATTAACTTGAATACTTAGAATTTTGTTTGATCGTAGCTATATAAATGATATATTGCTGAACGCGACGTTAAACCTTAATTCTCTCTCTCTCCCGTAAGATGAATGTTGTCTTCAAAGACAGGTTTTGTTGGTCGATTCATATACATTATATTGCGAGCAGTATGATTCTGCGTGATTCGGGGGGTGGGGGTGGGGGGGGGGGCAATGGAAGGGATGCACTCATTTCATTCATGAGCGGAAGATTTTCTGTAAGCGTAGTCATTACTGTCGAGTCGAACAGTTTTCTCTCTGTAAAGCATGTATCTGCACACGACACGTACGGCACTGAAGGTTAATGCATTACCTGTCGAACCACCACCATGCCGATATTACGAAATAAGGCGTCCAGCATATAACAAATGCCATCACTGAAAAGAAGAGAAATATCTAAATGTCACACACGACATAATATCAATGTCAGTATTGCACAATTACAGACACTTGAACAATTCTTACTTCTTTCTGTAGGGCGTTTACATTATTATACGTATGGGTTTCGGATGTATGCAATTATTATTAGCATTATCAATGCAACTACACCGTGATTAAGCGTCTTGAAAATCATTCCATATTCTTCCGTCGTCCATTAAATAAAAATATATATATAAATTATCTTCCCATATTAAAGAATTGCCACGTCCGAAATCCTAAGATCTAATTCATATAAGAAAATTAGCACCAAATTAAAACAATTGAGTTAGTCTTGGAACCAAATCTGGTAATTTATTAACGATGATAAAATCAGTTTACACGATATTGAGTAGCCAGTCACGGTTTATAAGAATTAATGCGTCCGTATTCGAAAGATTTTTTCAAAAAAAAAATATCACCAACATCCAAGCTGGCATAAAAAGATAAATATTTCCTTGAAAGAGCAAACTCTCAACGTTGTTTAAAGATGTCTGCTAGATATTTTGCTGCTCCTATAGTCTTACTGACCAGTATCCTATTATCAATGTGAAAAATCATGTGCTTGGGCATAGCGTATCCCACCAGTTTTGCTTTCATTTCATACCACAGCAAGTAACGTTCTTTCCAGGCTACTTCAAGACGTGACCATGGTGACATCTCAAGACGTGACCATGGTGACATCTCAAGACGTGACCATGGTGACATCTCAAGACGTGACCATGATGACATCGGCAGCGTAAATAATTCCAGTTTTGAGACGAGAAAGATCCGATGAAAACGATTACTCAGACAAAGAAAAATAGAAGTTATATATACAGCACACTAAATAATAAACAGGATAATGTTTCAGAGAGAAGGGGTTACAAATCTAGTTCCGCTCTCGCTGGACAGGTTTCGGTTCTGCGTCATAAAGGTCCCAATTTTCAACACTTTCACAGTCGCGTCCTTTTCCGTGAAGTCGGAGCTCGTTACTATTTTCAAGTGTTCGCATACTGCATGGAATATATTTTCAGAGTTGGTAAGTGTCAAACTAGTATTTACATTTTTCTCGCCGTGTGAACAAAATAAACCCACCGGATCCTGTCCAGAAAGTGAGGTATTATGGGGGATTTCTGCTCGGCAAATTGATACGCTTGAAAATCATCAATATGGTTTTCTCATGGAAGACGAAGAATAATTCACTTGATACAAGAAGAATAACTCACTTGACGTCTCGCGTCTCGTGAGTTAGTCTTCCCTTTTTCACTCGAAAAATGTTGATGTTCAAGTGTAATCATGTATGTAATATCCTGTATTCAATCTACTAATGTGTGTCTAGGATTGTGTAGCAGCTGCATATATTTGCCAGCCAGTTTACACTTCATACAGTATGTAAGTAGCATCACCTTTCCAACAAAATGAGCTTACCAATCACAACAGTCATCTTCAATGTCCGACTCCTTGCTTTAGCTATATTACCCACACCAGACCGTCGTAATTTGGATCTAACTGTTTCTGGATATGCATTTAGTTGCTCTGAAAGGAGAGAAGAGGGATAGGGAAGATATTACTGCGCAGACCGATACTATAACTAAGACGTAAATCTCGCGAAGTAGACGTGATAAAATTAGATGACATTCCAAAATGGTCATTCTCCGATCAATTTACAAATGTCATGGGAGATAAATCACCAGTCATGTGTTAACGCTATCTGGCCTGGGCTTTTTGGGACGTATCCTGCCCTGGGGAGGGACGAAAAGGATCCCCCATAAGTATTTTCCTTGTCCCTTGAGCTAGAGGGCTGAAACTTACCACACGATACCCTTGGGTCAAGCTCCACCAGAAAATGTAAAAAAAATGCAAGATGGCCGCCTTTATGACATCACAGTGACGTCATTTTCAAAAACGGCAAAAACGATTTTTCGGTCGGATTTTCCGAATTTTTTATTTATGCAATTTCTCTGCAAAAACTGCATGATAAATTAGTAAATATTAATGTGATGTGAAATAAAATAGTGTTTGCCCACTTTTCATCGTGGAAAAGCAGAAATTTTGAAAAAATATGACAAAACCATCACTTTTCTGGTACCCCACGTGGCTGCTGTTTTGAATTTACCCATGATCCTCTGATGCAAGTAGGCTCAAATTGACCCCAATGTGATAAACTATAAAGTCAAGGAGTTTTAGCTCTTCATTTTTTGTCGTTCTGGAGATAGCGCAGAAAGTTTGTTAGGGGGCCATTTCGGCCCCCTCAGGCCAGGTAGGGTTAAAATTGGCGATCAGTTATCTCGAAGACAGGATCAACTTTTTTGAGATGACGAATGAGGTCTTTTTCAGAAGTTGTTCACGAGTCAGAACAATCGGAGTACTTACCGTGGTGACTCTGAAACCGGAAGTATAGTGAGCGGTTAACTCTTTGGGAAGCTTTACATTCTCCGAGTAACTGTCTTAAATTAAAGGTAGCAAGATACCAAGGGAGCCATATAAAACGGAATATCAACATTCGAGATCGATTGAATGTCTGTCATATTCGTCGTCCTACGCTTCCAACATCAATCATAACAAAGATCACTCGTGCTAGTTTTGGCAGTTCGTAGTATTTGAGCTATTAAATATTTGTGTATTTCATCCGCCGTGAAGTTTCATGTCGGTATCCGTCAAGAAAGGCCTCCATGTCGTTTCCACCCGCACATCCCCAGAGTATTATCGGCATAAACTCGGCTTGTATAGTAATGCATCAGTCTCACACGTCGTCCGGTTAGGGGTGGTACGAAGTATACAGATCTACATATATGAAGGACGCACTTCTAACTATCCATTGCATTCAGTATACTTATTTCCCTCTATCCGTAGTCCGTTAACCGTAGCTGGCCTGAGCTTTTTGGAACATGTCCAGGCCCAAATCCCCCCCGCCCCCCCCCCCTTAATTATTTTTCTTACTGACCCCCTGAGCTAGGAGACTGAAACTTGCCACACTATGCCCTTCGGTTAAGCTCTACCAGAAAATGTAAAAAAAATCTAGATGGCTGCTTTGATGACCTCATAGTGACGTCATATTAAAAAACGACACTTTTTGGTCGATTTTTCGGTCAGATTTTTCGATTTTTTTTATTTCTGGAATTTCTCCACAAAGACTGCATGATAAATTAGTAAATATTAATGTTACGTGAAATAAAATGGTTCTTTCCCACTTTTCACGCGGAAAGCAGAAAACTTGAAGAAAAATGACGAAAACATCACTTTTCCGGTACCCTACGTGGCGACATCTTGAGTATACCCATGATCCGTTGCTCGGTGGTTTATACAAATAGGCTCGTAATGACCCCAATATGATAAAGTATAAAGTCATGGTGTGTCAACTCTCAATTTTTTGTTGTTCCGGAGATAGCGCAGAAAGTTTGGTATGGAGGGCATTTGCCTGGAAGGGTTAATATGATGTGGCCTTAACTGCGATATACATTTCCGTCTAATATCGATGTCAGCTCTTTGAGCTGAATTTGCTCTCAGGAATGGTTTTCCGTTCATTGTCGCATAATCTGCAGTGTTGAACTCTTTGATGTCCTAACAAGTTGGACCCAATTTATCTTGCTACTTATTAATAATTTCTTTCACTTCTACGATATCGTGTCCGATAAGCGATCTTGAATTTTTCTTGAAGGCATAATTTACATCGCGCCTATAAAACTGCATCGGAATGGATGGGAATACAAAAATTTGGATGGTTTGTTTCGGCAATTTCCATCACCGCTTTCATCTGTGTGATCAATAGATTTTTGATATAATCATCCCTCAACCCCGATGTCAATCCTGTGCATTTCGGTTCTTTCGCTGATATGGAGATTTCTGTCTGATATCATTCCGATATGCAAATGGGTACAATAATGTCTCTATCTTCCTGGAACCGGCATCCAAAAGGGAGACCTCCAACCTGAAACTGGTCTCCGTTAGCTAATCATGAAAAAGATAAGATTCTGGCAAAAATCGGGATAATGTTGACAGAGAATAAATGATCCCGCAGGATACTCCGCTAATGTACATAGTACAAGTTTTCCATGCTGTTGACATCGATTTCAAGTCTGTATCAGCATATGAATACACGGTTCTCCATGGTGACTAATTCTCCATGGTTCTCCATGGTGACTAATTCAGTTTTACATATTAAAGATTTTGCTTGCATTATGATTACTCTGAGTAACCACTGAATTGTTACTTACCTCTGCTTTCCTTGGTCTTTTTTGAGATTTTCCAAAGAATGCACAGATAAGAGATACTGATGATGACGAGAGGTAAACCATACACAGAGATGGCGTTAAACAGGTTGTATGCCAGCTCGTGTTCTTGGCTAGGAAAGAAGTTGAACGTAACGCACTGGGTGAACCAAGTGTAATCCGGGTGGGACTCCACATGAAATATGATACTCTGAAATATGAAATATATTGAAAGCAAATTAATTATGTGTTCCACATGTATATAGCTAACCATGGTTCTTATAAACCATATCGTATTTCCATATGTTTTGACTTGTATTGCTTATTTGCTTGTTATCAACCATTAGCTGACTGCATGGACAAAATTCCTTTTCGTATCAGTATTCAAAACTAATTGCGTTGATTCAAAGTAAGTATGAGTCCGCGTTACAAAGCCAGAAAAAGGATGATAACTATCACCCCGAAAAGGTGATGAGTTCTCTGAAGAGTGATGAGCAATGATTGTAAATTTAGATCATCATCTTTGAAGGGTAAAAAGTACGATAGCCGTCACAATTTAAAGGTCTGATCGCCGTTAAAGGTTGATCGGTCATCGCCTTTTTTCCGACTGTATGTCAGATCATTTTCCGAAAATCTGTGCACCACAAATAGGACAGACCAGAAATAGGAAACTTGTTGATATCAATATTTCTGAAATATATACTGTTACATTCTCTGCGCTGTGGTATGTCAATGTATTAAACTTTTGGCGCTTTGAGCATCAAACATCCGAGATCTCAGAAATATGCTAGGTATCACATCAGTAGCTATGTACACGTAAACTGAACGGCTGTTAGCAATCAAACTGTATGAAAACTGTTTGCCAGACTTAAATATAGTTATTTCGGATATATATTAGTAAATTGACAGAGGAATGTGGACTGAATGCTCTGCGCCCCCGTGTACGGCCAACCAGTAGTAGCCTGTTCATCTATCTCACCCGCAGCGCAATAATGATAGTTGGGATAAGATGCAAATCGGATGAATAAATTATAAATCCCCTATCTTTACGACACTGATCCATCTTGTTTAATGAGTAACGCCCATGTAGCTTCATGTACTAATAGAATATTATTGATTAAAATAATACCATAATTATTTTGGATCAATGAGTGTCGATGGATCTGATATTCATCCTGGAATGATCGCAGTATCTACAATAGCAAACAATGTTCACTAAAGGTATCATCAACAGAATGATTTATTGCTTATCTGGTAGATTTCATTTGAGATTAAACACTTTTCAAACATATTATACAACGGAGGCCTACTGACTGCCCGATATCGAGCAGGCTTCAATTTCAACCACTATTCATATTATCGAAAGATAACGGGGAAGGACGTCATCGTGCAGGCAACCGAAAATCTTGCCCGAGCTGCCTCTATCCTAGACTGCATCAGACTCATTTATCAGTCAGTAATTACAATGAGATTGAGGACTTTTTTAATGCCGATGAATCTTCCATCGTCCACGCAGCCGTGACATGAGTTGTTGTGACTGTCGTGACATGATTGACAAGAGTATATGACGATGATGCCATGTCACATCTAGAAAAGCACGTTTCTGATCTCGCGAGAGCCGCGAAACTCAGTGCGACTTCCCTGAAACTTCAACACAGACTTCAACATAGGATCCATTCCCTCTGGCAGTGACCTCCGTTCAGACAGTGGAGCTGATTGTCAGCCAACCTCTACTCATTTTTATTGTATGCATTGGAGTATGAACTCAAAAAGCCCAGACCAGATAGGGACAAGAAATTACTGGGACCTACCCGCGCAACCTAGTGATTGTGCGTTTCTAGTCACCAATAGGGATTTGTCGCTTTCAGCCACGGGAATCTGAAAAAATGTGTGACGTTTTACCCGAAAGGCAGAGAAATCTAGGTCTACTGAAAATCCTTCGTGACACACAAGCATCTGGCTATTGTTGCCTGAGTAATGGTCTATTCTGAAATGTCTGACTGAAGAAATCCATCATAATACCTTATTTGCTGGACATGACTGGATGGATTAATATACCGATTCTGGAATTATATTCCAGACGCGACTACGGGAGTGTTGAGAATTGGGGCTTCATAGCCCAGAACCGGAAGTTTGCCCAGCGAGAACCGAACAAGATTTGCAATGTATGGGCCCTGATTCAGCGTGGACAGTATCTTGGATATTGCATTTGAAGAATAAGGTCATCGGTGGTTTGGAAGAATGCGATTATATATCTTTTGTATGATGTTTTCTTTAGAGTACTTACGTATCAATCATGCGATAATCCCCACACGTAAACATTGTACGAGGACAAAAGCTTATGGAGTGGTTAATTGAAACCATTTTCCTGCATTTAGTGTGTATCGCTTCTAATTACTAAGAAGAAAAAAGGCCACACGAATGAAGACCGGGAAGCGATGGCAGTGCCAGGCAGGGAGACGCAATTATACGGAACATCAAGGCGGCATCCGGAGTATAAGTAGCTCAAATATCCACGGGCATACATCAGCTCGGGGTACAACAGCTACACAAAGGCTTTCGCATAATTGTGTGAACTCCACGACGGCTTGACAATCAATCACTCGCAGTAAATGTGGTCGGCTTATCTCGACTTTATTTGGCTATTGTTGGACATCTTTCGTGTGCACATTAAGAAAACTATAATAATATAAGCAAGTATAAACAATGCTGAAACGGAGCACACTGGGCGAGTTTTAATCAAAGCAAATAAACGAGCCAAATTACATTATATTGTCAACGTTTGCTAATTTGGGTCACATGAGCCTTGTCGTTCAATGTCAGGGTTAAGAGAAACAGATAATTCAGATAATCTTGGCGATAAATACCTAAAATCGACGCCCATCGGGTTTGATGTTTCCCTCATCTATATATGTGCGTTTGAGCTTCATTACTACTATATGCTTTATATCAATTCGAAATACTGTGGGCCATTCGTCTTGCCCTTGGAATGAATAAACAAAATAAAAAATCGACCATAGAGGTCCATGTCCCCCGCTAGCAGCACCAGTTATGGTGGATTACATCCACCATAATCCACCATAACTGGCGCTGCTGCTGCGGGGGCCATGGACCTCTATGGTCGATTTTTTGGAGTCGATGATATCTCATATCATTGATAACAGTATGATTTGAAAATGGAGATATCGCTGATGAGCTTAACATAATCTAATACAGCAGATGGCACCCATATTCGATTATGCACATCCATAAAACATAATACATGACTGTCCTCTCACTAAGGTCAAGGGACTCCCCAAGCTTTGAAGTAGATCAGTTGAATCGTACTCCAGCTATTGTCCGGACAAGATCAAACTGCTTAAAATCCAATGAAATCCAGTATGGCCGATGGTGGCCATATTGGATTAAGCACGTCCTTGAAAAACAATCCTAATCCTCCTCTCAACAATGTCAAGGCACTCCCCAGGTATGAAGTAGATCGGTTGAATCGTTCTCGAGTTATTGTCCAGACAAGATTCAACTGCTTACAATCCAATATGGCTGACGGCGGCCATATTAGATTACGCACATTGCTGGAAAACAATCCCAACCGTCCTCCCACCAATGTCAAGGCACACCCCAAATTTGAAGTTGATCGATTAAATCGTTCACGAGTTATTATCCGGACAAGAAAATCTAAGATCCAACTGCTTATAATCCAATATGGCTGACGGTGGCCATATTGGATTATGCACATCGCTGGAAAAAAATGCAAACCGTCCTCTCACCGATGTCAAGGCACTCCCCAAGTTTGAAGTAGATCAGTTGAATCGTACTCCAGTTATTGTCCGGACAAGATCAAACTGCTTAAAATCCAATGAAATCCAGTATGGCTGATGGTGGCCATATTGGATCAAGCACGTCCTTGAAAAACAATCCTAATCCTCCTCTCAACAATGTCAAGTCACTCCCCACATATGAAGTAGATCGGTTGAATCGTTCTCGAGTTGTTGTCCGGACAAGATCCAACTGCTTATAATCCAATATGGCTGACGGCGGCCATATTAGATTACGCAAATTGCTGAAAAACAATCACAACCGTCCTCTCACCAATGTCAAGGCACACACAAAGTTTGAAGTTGATCGGTTAAATCGTTCATGAGTTATTGTCCGGACAAGAAAATCTAAGATCCAATTGCTTATAATCCAATATGCCTGATGGCGGCCATATTTGATTACGCACATTGCTGAAAAACAATCCCAACAGTCCTCTCACCAATGTCAAGGCACACCCCAAGTTTGAAGTTGATCGGTTAAATCGTTCATGAGTTATTGTCCGGACAAGAAAATCTAAGATCGTACTGCTTATAATCCAAAATGGCTGACGGCGGCCATATTGGATTACGCACATTGCTGAAAAACAATCCCAACCGTCCTCTCGCCAATGTCAAGGCACACCCCAAATTTGAAGTTGATCGGTTAAATCGTTCATGAGTTATTGTCCGGACAAGAAAATCTAAGATCCAATTGCTTATAATCCAATATGGCTGATGGCGGCCATATCAGATTACGCACATTGCTGAAAAACAATCCCAACCGTCCTCTCACCAATGTCAAGGCATACCCCAAGTTTGAAGTTGATCGGTTAAATCGTTCACGAGTTATTGTCCGGACAAGAAAATCTAAGATCGAACTGCTTATAATCCAAAATGGCTGACGGCGGCCATATTTGATTACGCACATTGCTGAAAAACAATCCCAACCGTCCTCTCACCAATGTCAAGGCACACCCCAAGTTTGAAGTTGATCGGTTAAATCGTTCACGAGTTATTGTCCGGACAAGAAAATCTAAGATCGAACTGCTTATAATCCAAAATGGCTGACGGCGGCCATATTTGATTACGCACATTGCTGAAAAACAATCCCAACCGTCCTCTCACCAATGTCAAGGCACACCCCAAGTTTGAAGTTGATCGGTTAAATCGTTCACGAGTTATTGTCCGGACAAGAAAATCTAAGATCGTACTGCTTATAATCCAAAATGGCTGACGGCGGCCATATTGGATTACGCACATTGCTGAAAAACAATCCCAACCGTCCTCTCGCCAATGTCAAGGCACACCCCAAGTTTGAAGTTGATCGGTTGAATCGTTCACGAGTTATTGTCCGGACAAGAAAATCTTACGGAATTACGGAATTACGGAATCACGGAATTACGGAACTACGGAATTACGGAACTACGGAATTACGGAATTACGGACACCGGTGTTTCTAAGTCCCCCCCCCCCCCTACTAAGTAGCGGGGGACAATTAAGGTATAGCAGATTATATTAAGCTTTAAAGTTGAGTTATATTTGAAGCCCATTACAGTTGGATTAAACCATTTCTAAATTACATCTTAAATGCCGTTTTAAATGCTAACAGACTGCCACTTTGACGCACTGTGATGGATAGGGAGTCGACGCACATAAAAGAGATTCCAAAAAGTTGAGATGAGATAGTACTTTCAACTAACGGAGCCTGCGTTGACAATGGGGATGAGAATTGACGCATGACGATTTAATTTTGAACCAAAATAAATTTCGAGCACCGAAAACAGTCGAAATAACAGATCGTGTGTACAAACACGTTTAGCTGAATGAGCAGCCTCGAAGAGAATTTTGGGTCCCCAACCTGTAATGAATGTCGCGGTGCAATAATAATTATATCGGCGTAAGTTACGTAATTCAATTAGATCCATTGGAATGAAACTTTAAGCGTTTTGGTCATGCAATTTTAAAGACGCGTGGGTATGCTATACTCCCTAATTATTCCTATTGGTGAATGTACACTACAATGTTCTCTCATACACTGAGCCCATCGGTGTAGTCTATTACATGTTACTAATCCATTAATATTTATGGTTTCCAAAGTAAATAACATATTATGAGAATGACCGGACGAAGCACCAGAGACAAGTGAAATAACTTACTTGCGGTATGGAAGCTACTCCACTAAATATCCAGGCTAGGGTCAGCATTATCTTCCCTCTCTTGTCGGCATCATTCAAGCTTAAAGGGTGAAGAATGGCAAAGTATCTATCTAAGCTGATCACAACCAATATAAAAGAAGATAGATAAAATCCAAAGGCTCTGAAAAACATCAAAATTCTACACAAAGCTTCCCCAGCCTTCCACGCTACTGTGATATGCCATATAGTTTCCAGAGGAAGCATAACAAACGTTACCACTAAGTCGGCCATTGCCAAATGCATGATGAATAAGTTCACTCGAGATTTTCGGTTTCTGTTCCGGAATAACGTTAGAAAAACTGTCAAATTTCCAACCGCCGCCACCACGAAGAGGCATGTATATGCAATAACCGACACCAAGTTGTCGTCCGTGAATCTCATTTCCTTTGGAAGAATCGACATATTCGTGGCCATCCCTGCAGTCTGAGAGACATTATCGTCTGATAGACATGGACTCATTTCACTACGATTTACAATAAAGGTTGTGAGAGAAGAATCAATCTCAGTTTGATCGGTGATGATTGTTTTACGGAAGGTGGTGAAATGTGTCTCTGTGGAATGCAATTCTGGCCTTTCATCCACACCATAGCCTTTTCCAAGCCCGGAGGTCGTCGACATAATTACTTGATTGAATAATTCCGACATCCCTAATGCTCTATATTCGAGTAAGTTCTGACATGATTTGTTATCATGCAGAACTGAATAGTCGGCTAAGTGGTGACAACTAAGATATATTGTTCGCATGCATGTCTCCTTCTACACATGTTGTTGGTCTGAGGTTTTTGCAAATTGAAAGCCTGTTCTCTAGTCACTAGTGTTTGTGCCTGTTCCTTATACCCACGACACTGTTGTCATCGTTGATTAAAGGTTCGAGCGAAGTGGCGTATGTACATGCCCTGTATGCTTATCTATGATATACTATTAACCAATGACAACGAGCAACCAAGCAACTCCCGCGATGCCTCTACGTGGCACTATTACATTTTCATATAATGAGCTGTCAACATTCCGCTATTATACTCCATCGATAATGCGTCGTACCGTGTTAGGCCAGGCTGGCGATCATAAACAGAAAGATGAATGAATGAAACTCTACAAACATTTATCACTGGCGAACATATACTGTGATTTAACTCGCATTGAATATATCAATACACAGACGCAGCAATAGAAATAGCAATAGCAGTGATAGTAGGAGGAACCGATACGTTTGGGAAGCTCTGTTAGTGCATAAGCATACAAGAATGTAGCACCTGTTGAAGGTCGGTGTAGATATTTAACCCTATCTGGCCTGGGGGGGGGGGGCATTATGGCCCCCCCTATCAAACTTTCTGCGCTATCTCCGGAACGGCGAAAAATAGAGTGCTGAAACACCGGGACTTTATAGTTTATCATATTGGGGTCATTTTGAACCCATTTGCATAACCCCCTGAGCAGAGGATCATGGGTAAATTCGAGACGTGGGGCACCAGAAAAGTGATGTTTTTGTCAAATTTCTTCAAAATGTTTGCTTTTCTGCGATGAAAAGTGAGCAAAAACTATTTTATTTCACATCACATTAATATTTACTAATTTATCATGCAGTTTTAGCGGAGAAATTGCATAAATAAAAAATTCGGAAAATCCGAGCGAAAAATCGACCAAAATATGCCATTTTTGAAAATGACGTCACTGTGACGTCATCAAAGCGGCCAACTTGGATTTTTTTACATTTTCTTGTAGGGCTTGTCCCAAGGGTATAGTGTGGTAAGTTTCAGCACCCTAGTTCAAGGGGTAAACAAAATAATTAGGGGGGGGGGGGCGGCGCCTGGACAGGGCCTCAAAAGCCCAGGCCAGATAGGGTTAAAGCGATAACAGGTGAAATGTGAAATTTGTACGATTGTGAGATTGCAAATTTGCACGGTTGCGAGCCTATAGCTATCTGATTGTAGTGAAGGGGAAAAAGAGTCATTTTCAAAGTGATAACACTAAACCAACGGAGTGATTCGTTTGTCTTTAACCCTACCGGGCCTGAGAGCCATTATCGACCCTGCCAAACTCCTTCTCTAAAGCGACAAAAAGTCTGTGATACTCTGTGACTTAGTTGTTCATCATATTGGGATCATGGGAAATTCAAAATGGCGACCCTGTGGGAGACCAACAAAAGTGATGTTTCTTCATTTTTCTTCAAACTTCTTATTTTTCGACGAGGTAAATTGGACAAAAACTATTTCATTTCACATTAGATTATTATTTACTAATTGATCAAGCAGATATTCGAAGAAATTACACCAATAAATGTTTTCTTTAAATCTGACCGAAAGATCGACCAAAAATGCCTGTCGCTATCAAACCGACCCTTGTTTTTACATTTCCTGACAGAACTTGATCCAAGGGTACAGTGTGATAAGTTTCAGCTACCTAGCTCAAGGGGTAAGAAAAATAGTAAGGGGGGGGGAGGGCGAAATGCACTCCCAGGCCTGCACAGATTCCTAAAAGTCCAGGCCAGATAGAGTTAAGCCTCAAAGATAAACAGCGCTGAAGTGTATCGATCGTCTTTTTCACCTTAGCATATTATTGATGTTGTTGAAATGCAGCTAGCTTGCGCTTTAATGCTTAGGCAGTCCTGCGAAGCCAAATGCGACGTCTGTTAGCTGTGTAGAAAATACTCATGAAATAATGAGAGAGAAATAATACAATCCATTGGAAGTTATGGTATAATAATTTCTCTGAATTACGACAATACGACTTCAACAATGCATTTCCAGCTCTTTCGTATGCAAGGTATGAGATATAGTCTAGTGATCTAGCCTAGTGAACCGATATGCAACAAATGTACCATTACCAGAAACACAAGTTCGGATCAATACAAGCGACTAAGTCTAGACGAAGATATGTAGTACTCTCGAGTGATCTAGGCAAATCCACGTGTCAATCTTAAACGATTTCACCTTATTTGACTTAAAAAATACAGAAAATTTACATTAAAAGATGGCCTCTACCCATGTTTTAATACCAAATCACGATGAACTATTTTATCATAGTTGTTCATTTGCAACACTAATGCCATCAAAAGTTATTTTTGTTTCCATAGCTGGCCGTCTATTAAGTTAGTGACAACAACTAAGTAAGTCAAAATGTGTGCGATGGAAAATCTATCCGACAGTAGGTACGAGGAATAGGATAGCTTTTCCAACATTTCTTTCTACATCGAGTGATCATAATGTTAGAGTGTGTCGACTGCCACATTAGTATAATATTATATTCTTGACGTTCTTCCCAATTTAATGCAGTTTTCATGCATGAAAGAGAGGGAGAAGTAAGGTTTAACGTCGCTTTCACCAATATTTCAGCTATATAGCGACGATCAAACAGAATTCTAAGAATTCCAACAAGTTAATAACCTAGCAATCTAGAAGTGAACAACGCAACATTAAACTTAAACATTAAACTTTATACAACAAACCGAGTTCTCTCAAATAACCTAAAATACAATCCTCTTTTACCCGACTAAAAAGGTCTTCTTTGAAGTAGTAGCTTCTCGATGGAATAACCTATTACAATCTTAAAGTCTATACAGTCGATCAGGATATTTTTCACTGTGAGATCTTCGTGACATGAAATGCACCTTAGGGTTGGTTCCTTTTTACTAACTGTTCGTGAGTTCATCGTGTATGGCTGATTCTACATCGCCGGATCATGGCTTGATCGAAACGTTTATGGTTGCTCAGATGAGTATAGCCTACAGTTTTTTTCGAACTCCTGAATTTTGTTACTATCCACAGCATCCCCAAAAGATTGAAACAGCTTTCTCACATGAGCACAGATGGGGGGGGGTCGAAAATCGCTATATCCCCATATATATTCCAACAAAATCAACCTCATTGTCTAGGGCTGCCTTAGCCATATCATCAGCTTCAGTATTTCCTTTGATGCCAACGCGACAAGGCAACCAACAAAACACAATAATAATCTGTTGATGTAATCTACGATGATAATTGTAGAATATTCAACATGGTGAGTTGAGCTGAAATTCCGCTAGGCAAATCCATGTGTCAAATCCATATATTACATATTTTTCTCACTTAGTAGACCCAATACCTCCTAAAACTGACAATACAGCTTTTGCTTCGGCAATGAATATCGATTTTTTACCTGGGAGTCGACAGGTGACACACACGCTACTCTCTCATCATCTTTAGAACCATCTGTATAAATAGACTGATGCGATCTGTATTTTTCTCAGTAGACCACATTCTTGTATATATACACGAGTTGTGTCTGCCTTTTATATTTCGGCATTTCGTATGTAACTCTGGTCTGGCTAACTGCCATGGTGGAACCGGCAAGAGCTTGCTAGGTGAACTTTGACTAAGCTTAATACCAGCTGCTACAATGTGTAGTTTCATACGAATTTCAAGAGGTGGAACAATGTAGGGTTTCTTTAAATACGAATCTATTTATTGAGGGTTGAACACACAGTTATATGAAGGATTTGAGCGATTAGATCACAATTGTGTGATATATTGCAGTTACAGTTTATTTCTTCGAGGTTCTACAGGAGATTTATCTGTTTCAACATCTAAGCTTTTTTAGGTGCCGATCTGAACGCTTCCAGGCAAAATCTTAGTCCTTGATGGAAAATAGGATTTAACTTCTCCAAGTTTGACTTGCTTGCACCGTTGTAAACAATAGGGTCATAATCAAGCTTCTAACGAACAACTGATCGATATAAATGGAGAAGTGACTGCTGATCTCCACGCTTATATCTGGCAACTACCTTCAACAGATTAAGCGCTTTCGCGCACTTAGCTTTCAATCAATATGTATGCGATAAGAACGTTAATCGATGATCAAACAATACTCTTAAAATGTTGATTTCTTTTACTACCTTGATTTCAGTTCCATCTAATGTAAGTTCTGGATCTTTGTGCTGGAAATACTTTCTACAAAAGTGTGTACAATTTATCTTAGCTCTGGAGGACTTGAAACTATTTTATAGACAGTATTTCTGAATTCGATTTAGACAAATTGGTCTGGTTCTCTCAATATTGTGTAAAGCTTTTGCACTACACTATATGTTGAAATCAGCTACAAAGAGTGAACCATCAGTTGATTTATTGAAAACTGCAGCTAAGCTGTTGATCTCGATACTAAACAGAGTAGTAGACAAATACTGCCTTGTGGGGCACCTTGATCTTGATCGAAATGGTCAGTCATGATTGTACCCAAGCGAACTTGAAAGTCTCTATCATTCAAAAATTTGGATACAAGAATGGATAAACGGCCTTTGAATCCGATAGTATGAAGGTCTTTTAAAATCCTGTATTTCCCAATAGTATCATAGAATTTTTCTAAACAAAAATAGACAGAAACCACGTGTTCACACGCCAAAGCATTCTTGACATAGGAATCTAATCTAATGGTCAATGGTATTTATATTTCTACGGAAACCCGCGCGAGTATCAGTAGGTCTCGTTCCAGTTTCTAGGTACCAAACACGGCGATAATTTATCATGCGTTCCAGTGTTTTACAAACACAGATATTCAGTGATATTTAGTTACGGCCAGATTTTGAGACTGACATAGCAATGGCATGATGCCATGACGTGGAAAGTTTTTCATGTTTGATAGTAAGTCGCACCTGTCTGCTGGACAGAGAATACTCCTGACATAATGTGGCAGATAATTTCGCGGTATAATCGACTGAAAGCTACGTCAGAGTAATTTCTCATACAGGAATTCAACAATGCATTTCATTTTGGATTTTTTTTTCTGTATCGGGGTTATATGTACAATGTATCGTCCGCCAATCTATTATCTTAATCGGAAATAGTCGGATCGATCAAACTGTTGTACCAGAACAATCCGTTGGTCATAGCAGTATGTGTGGTCACTTCAAGATAGCGGGAAAGCAAACCGCGAGGCTTCTTCTGTTTCAATCTGGATACAGATAGGTTGTAATACTCTCTTGTAATCCGGGCAAATAAATGTGGTTATACCCACATACATGTAAGACACTCCGTGTCCAGCGTCGACCTACTCGTAACATGCTAAATATAGTGAGATACTATCAGACTGTACCGTCAAATATTTACCAAATCGGCCAAATGTGATATTTTCTAAACACGGCAATTAGAAATTTACCCAATTACCCATTTCTGGGTAGCAATATTCCAGAAGGACATGCTTACGGTGTGTACATATCTCGCTTTGTAGCATTTGCTACATGACTTGAAAGATGTGACGATTTCAATGAACTCCCAGAATATTATTTCAGAATCTTGTCAAACAAACGCCCCCATCCAAACTCCCAAATTCTGCGATAAATATCGCAAATGGACGGCAAAAATACGAAGTAACGTACACACTCTCTGGTTCCACGTTTTGTGACTTGTGTATAATTCAACTCAACCCAAGGCTAGTGACAGCTTGTACACTATTTGATTACATTTTCATAGTGTTCGACTAAACAGTCACAATAAAATGCGTTATACTCTAAAAACTATTTGGAAATTCCCTTCGATTAAATAATACCTGCCAGTGAGAATTACGAGTAAAAGATCATGATGTCCAGTTGTCATCTTTGAAACTATTAATCGCTTCTATCTTGCAAGACACACACTTTTAAATGTATGCCTGTTCGATGCTATCTACCGTGAAATGTCTTTCGATTATTGACGCGAACAAATCTTGTTTGGAAGACGGATGACTACTGAATGTCGGATCTGACACCTATACATAAGAAATAGGCAGGCGAAACGAACGATGCTCACGGACATTCTTCGTCGGAATGATTGGTACATCGCTAATAAATGTATCAGCGAAGCATTCAAGGAAGATTGGATTGAGAATAGGTTTTATAGATTATCAGTCAATATCAAAATAATTACCTATACTGTTGAGCGTTAACCCCCCGAAGTGTTTCATGGTACTTACATCTGAGAATGTGGAATTATGGGTAAGGGTTCAAGAAATGTTCAATTTGATGAACCCCACTACCATGCGCCGAGTGTTTTGTATACGTCATTGGGCGCATTGTCCTATATCATTTGGAGCTGCCTTGTGATGATACAGTCAAAACTATACCTCCATTGTACAAGTTGTCGAACACAACCCCTCACGTCTCATTTATGATGAACCAATCTGAGTTCTCCAACAACCGCAGCATAGAGACACAGCCGCACTTCATTGTCTTCATTGAGGTCATTTTGAGCCTATTTACATAAATTCTAGAGCGGGGATCGTGGGTTAATACAAAGTGGCGTCCATGTAGGGACGCTACAGAAAAGGTGTTTTCTACTTTTCTTTGGATTTTTATTTTTTGCTTTTAAAATGATTCCCAAGTGTAGGCTGAATTCCGTACTCAGAATGAAGGTTCCCTATTTAATATAGATTCAAATAAGGAATAAAATTTGGGCGTCCCACACGATTTTTAAAATATGTTTTCGTTGTAATGATCACAAATATACACCGTTTTGGAATTTTCACTACTACTCCAATATTATTATTTCAGTTATTGTTTACATCACTTGTTATTTGAATGCTTAAAATTCACGTCATCGTATTCATACTCGGCATATAAATTCCAATTTCGGTATAGTTTCACAATATAGAATAAAAATTGCGAGTCTCGCTTTATTTTTTTCACATGAGAAAGTAGGAAGACGATTAGTTCTTGAATTTCAATGCGACCGGGGAGCTTTAAATGGGTCTCGCTTCTTTGTGTCCGTTGATGTCCGTTGAAATTAGGGGCCCTCGGTGGCCGAATGGTCTAAGGCGCTTCGCTGGTGACCGCTAGCTTCACACCGCTGAACCGGCACAGGTTCGAGCCCAGCTGGTCCATGTGTGGAAGTTTGTCAGTTACTTGCCGACGCGCGGTGGTTCTCTCCGGGTCACTGTCACCATATGAGCGAATCCACATTGAGTGTGACATTAAGCCATTAAGCCCGTTGAAATTCTTCGCGAACGATAACTTCCAAACGCTTTGTTGGGTTCCTTCGGAATTTGGCGTATGCATTCATTGCGACAAGACATCAGTTGGCGTTGCATTTCGGCAAGATCCGCCTAAAGATGGCGTCACTGGGTGTTGTTCCATCTTCTGTGCGTATTCGTTGATGCTCGTTCAAATACTTCGCAAGCGATAACTTCCAAACACTGTCGGATTCCTCTGAAATTTGAGTTATGCATTGATCCCTACCTTGATCCCTACCACTCAAAGAACTAATTTAGAATGGGTACCCATTTGTAACAAAAAATGCCATCGAAAGTTCTTAAATGTGTTTTTGAGGTCTTTGGCCGGCCGACTATTTCCAAGAGTTATTTTTTAAGAGCTAAGCTAAATGAGTCGATCTCTTTTATGCGTCAGCATTCGGAAAAACATCAATAACGGTATTCCAAATCATTATATATTACTACGTGGCCGAATTGGTTTGAAAATATACTTTGAACAATAGGCCTGCGCTCAATCGTATTCACTTTGTATGGAAGGAGAGTCATGGGGGATTTTCAAGGGTTATTTTTCAAGAGTCGAGCTAAAACATTGTTACCAGAACTGCGTCACATCATAAGCTTATTGCCATGGCAAACGTGTGTAGATTTCCTTCCTGGGGTCGAAGAAGGAAATACACCGATTCAGACTGTCGGACAATGTTGGTACCTCCGAATGTTTCGGACTTTGGTGCGAGATAACTCTACGATTGTTTGATATTCAGGGAAAGTGATGATAGCAGAAAATCAATAACTGGGTCCGAAATGGTATCTGTAAATTACGTGTAAATCCAACAAGAAATTGACGAGCACTGGTAATATTTACGGCGAGTGGAATCTCAGTATTATCAGGAAGTAGTGAAATACGGGCACCCACGGTCCACCTTGTGTCAGTCCACACTCACGGTCCATCTTGTTTCAATCAACACCCACGGTTCGCCTTGTGTCAGTCTACACCCACAGTCCACTTTGTGTCAGTTCACACGCACGGTCCGCCTTGTGTCAGTCCACATTCGCGGTCCACCTTGTATCATTCCACACCCACGGTTCACTTTGTCTCAGTCCACACCCACGGTCCACCTTGTGTCAGTTCACACCCACGGTCCACCTTGTCAGTCCACACTCGCGGTCCACCATGTGTCAGTTCCCACCAACGATTCACCTTGTGTCAGTCTACACCCACGGCCAACTTTGTGTCAGTCCACACCCACGGTGCAAATGGAAAAACCTTGTGTCATTCCACACTAGCGGTCCACCTTGTGTCAGTCCACACCCACGGTCCACCTTGTGTCAGTCCACACCCACGGTCCACCTTGTGTCAGTCCACACCCACGGTCCACCTTGTGTCAGCCCACACCCACGGTCCACCTTGTGTCAGTCCACGCCCACGGTCCATCTTGTGTCAGTTCCCATCCACGGTTCACCTTGTGTCAGTCTACCCCGACGGTTCACTTTGTCTCAGTCCACACCCATGGTCCACCTTGTGTCAGTGCACACTCGCGGTCCTCCTTGTGTCAGTCCACACCCACGGTCCACCTTGTGTCAGTTCACACCCACGGTCCACCTTGTCAGTCCACACTCGCGGTCCACCTTGTGTCAGTTCCCACCAACGATTCACCTTGTGTCAGTCTACACCCACGGTCAACTTTGTGTCAGTCCACACCCACGGTGCAAATGGAAAAACCTTGTGTCAGTCCACACTAGCGGTCCACCTTGTGTCAGTCCACACCCACGGTCCACCTTGTGTCAGTCCACACCCACGGTCCACCTTGTGTCAGTCCACATCCACGGTCCACCTTGTCACGTCTATAAGTCCTCTGCGGTTTATCCTCTGTTATGAATTGGCGTTCTATTATGACTACTATACAGAAGATGACGAACTTAAATTACAAAATAAAGAATACGAATATAAACATGATGGTTACTTTTGAATATCTCAAGTGTTTTGAGTAGAATGAAAAATATCTCACCAATTTAGGGATCGTTTCCATTAATCGTTTTTTCTTCAGTCGCGATTTTTCTTCAATTTTCTCGATTGAAAAACGATCAGTCGCGAATCAGTCGCGAGGATATCGAGAAAAAAAATGAGAAAAAACGATTGAACCTTTTCTGGAAAAAACCATTCTCTCGCGATATCGTTTTTGAATCGTTTACCCATGCGCGATCCGTTTTTGATCGCGAATCTTCAATCG